>JAZHYW010029429.1:0-11253 GCA_037355805.1 Ixodes ricinus
GGACACGGACCCGTATGGCAGGATCAATGCACTTTACTTTGGGCCCGAGAACTGCACTGCGAAGACCGTTCTTCATACGCGCCAGGATCCGAATCTCTCGATTCACGTGAGCCCAGCACGCTCCTATGTCTCGAGTCTTTCTCGTCTTCTACGCTACTACATTCCTCCTCCTCAGGCGAATGTGAAGACATCAGGTGCTTTGCGTAGTCTGGTAGGATACCGACGAACCGCAGTAGACTCGGACGCATCAGCTGATTGCTGCAGAGTCGTGTCCGATGCATCTGCTTCTGTTTGCGGTGGTTCAACTGCGCAAAAGTTGTCCACCGGCGTTGGGACGTACAATGCTGTCCAGTCTTCTTCGCAGATTCGTTTCTTTATCTGATCTGCGTGCACCCGGTGTCGCTTGTGATCTTCCGTCACTACTTCAAACATAACTCGTCCTTCTTGGCTGACGATGACACCTTTGATCCAGTGGTTCTTCTTCAACCTATCCTGCATCCAGACTTTCTGATTTATCTGAAACGTCCGGTCGCGACTTCTCTTGTCGTAGTTGCTCTTTTGGCGAGCCCGTTCACGAGAACCTTGGGACGACTGGCCTGACTTGATCAAATCCATCGTCGTTCTGTAGTGCCGCTTGTTTAGCATCTCGCATGGGGGTTGTCCTGTCGTGGAGTGTGGTGTCACCCTATACTTGAGGAGGAACTGTCTCAGTCCTTCCTTTTCCTCTCCCTTCTTGGATTTTCGCAAGGCAGACTTAAGTGTCCTCACAAAGTTTTCGGCTAAGCCGTTTGACTGAGGGTGGTACGGTGGTGTTAAAATGTGTCGAATTCCTTGTCCCTCTAGAAAATTCTTAAAAATGGCACTAGTATACTGTGGTCCATTATCGCTGACTACCTGCTCTGGCAGTCCGTGAACAAGGAATATTTCCTTGAATGCTTCCACCGTCCGCTCAGCTCTGGTCGACGGCATCAAAGCGACTTCAGGCCACTTGCTGTATGCGTCGATCACCACCAAGTACATGGTGTTCTGGTATTCTGCGAAATCTGTATGGATTCGGTACCACGGTCGTTTTGGCACTTCCCATTGGTGTAGGGGAACGTTTTCGTTCTTGTCAGAGACTGAAGCACAAGCTTCGCAGGCCCGACTTTTCGCTTCAATGTCTTTGTCCATGTTTGGCCACCACACGTAGGAACGGGCGAACATCTTCATTTTTGATTGTCCAAGGTGTCCTTCATGTATTAAATCCAGAAGATTACGTCGAAACCTAAGAGGGATCACTGTGCGCATGCCCCAAACTAGGCAGCCATTTGCCACTGTGAGTTCCGACTGTCTCGATGTGTATGGTTGCATTTCTGCGTCGCGTTCAACCGATGGCCATCCTTCCATGACGTACCGGTAGACCTTCGACAGTGTCTTGTCTTTAGCAGTCTCCGCCGCGATGTCGGATGCCCTGACTGGAAGTTTGGTCATATTTTCCTCAACAATTGCCATAATGTCTGAAGAAATGAAGCTCACAACATCGGCGACTCCATGTTGAACTTCCGTGTCAAACTCTGCATCAGGTCCTTGAGGTAGTCGTGACAAGCCATCAGCGTTTCCAAACTGAGTTGTTGGAGTATACTTAATGTCATACGAGTACCCTTGTAAGATCAAGGCCCACCGTTGAAGTCTGTTGGCAGCCGTCACAGGGATTCCTTTCACTGGACCAAAAATCACCGTCAATGGTTTGTGATCTGTATACAAGACAAATCTTCTTCCCCACAGATACTGATGAAACTTCTTTACGCCAAAAATTATGGCTAGAGCTTCTCGCTCAATCTGGGCATATCGTTTCTCCGCAGAAGTTAGCGTTTTCGATGCATGCGCAATGGGGCGTTCCTTTCCTTTTATCTTGTGGAAGATGACCGCTCCGACGCCAACTGATGAAGCATCAGCCGCCAAGTAGATTGTCTCACTTGGATCGAAGTGAACAAGAGTCTCCATGGACGTTAGACGCGTCTTGATGTCTTCGAAGGCTTCTACGCACGGCAAACTCCATTGCCAAGGAACATTCTTCTTGAGTAGATTACTCAGCGGTGCGCACAGGTCGGCTAACCCTGGCAAATACTTTGCGTAGTACTGAACCATGCCCAAAAATGCCCGTAGGTCATGTAGGTTAGACGGCGCCGGCATGTTCAGTATGGCACCAACTTTCCCTTGAGAGGGACGTATTCCTTCCGCTGACAGAATCTGACCCAAATATTCCACTTCTGGAGACATAAACGCACATTTCTCTTTCTTTAGCGTGAACCCATAGTCTTTGAGTCGTAGGAACACGAGCTCCAAGTTCTTGATGTGCTGCTGATCAGTTTCTCCGGTGACGATTATATCATCCAGGTAGCATGCCACGCTTCCCAGGCCAGCGGTTACTTGTTCCATGGTTCGCTGGAAGATGGCAGGCGCTGATGATATGCCAAAAGGCATCCGGTTAAACTGGAACAATCCCTGGTGAGTGTTTATGACGAGATACTTCTTTGTATCCTCCTCCAGCTCCATCTGAAGATATGCCTCCGACAGATCCAGCTTCGAGAACTTCCGCCCTCCGTTGAGTTTCGAGAAAAGTTCCTCGGGTCGTGGGAGCGGGTACTGCGCGACGTTCAAATGAGGATTGACAGTCACGCTGAAATCTCCACATACCCTCACGGATCCACTGGTCTTCGGGACAACGACGATCGGAGTGGCCCACTGCGCTGTTTCCACTGGAGTCAATACGCCGTTGGCTACTTGTCTCTTCAAGTCAGACTCTGCTGCTTCGCGCAATGCAAACGGTAGTGGTCTTGGCCGCATGAACTTCGGGATGACATTCTCTTTGAAGTGAAGTTGAGCCTTGATCTTCGTGCACCGACCAAGTTCGTTTCTGAATAGTACTGCGTACCTAGTCAGCAGCGTCTTGAGGCTCTCTTCTGTTTTCACAAGAGCAACGAACAAGTTGTTGAGATCCAATTTCAGAGCTCTCACCCAGATCCTCCCCAACAAGTTGACTTGGCTTGTGTTAGTAAAAATAGCCTCTAGACTGTACTTCTTGCCTTCAAATTCAACCTGAAGCTCACATTGGCCTTTGACCTCGATGACCTCCTTGCTGAAACTTTGCAGTTTGTACGGAGTTTCGTTCAGCTTCGGTTTTCCGAGGCGATGCCAAGTCTGAACGTCCAGTAAGGTGACATGTGAACCCGTGTCTATTTGGAGTTCCACTCGCTTGCCTTCAATCTGACATTCCAGAAACTTGCCATCTCGATCGAAAACTGACTGAACCCTGGTGATTACTTGCACCGTCCCTTTCCTTGTTGATCGGGATTTGCCAGACTGTCCTTTCCGGCACATCTTGGCAATGTGCCCCTTGGTTCCACAAGCTCTGCAATCTTCAGACTTGAACCGGCACTTGTCTTCGACATGGTTTGTATTCCCGCAACGGAAACATTGTCTAGCAGACCTCTGTAGATCTCTCACCTGGCTGACTGCGATGGGTGATTCGGTGGCACTTCTCAATTGACGGGACTCTTCTTCCGCTCGAAGAAAGCTTTCCGACAATCTGAGTGCTGTGTCGATCGATAACTCTTTCTCTTGGACGAGACGTGCTCTCAAGCGTTGATCTCGAAGTCCAATTATAAAAGCTGTGAGCAACGAACATGCGCGAGCATCGACTTCGTTCTCATACTCGCAGTTGCAAATGACGGATCGTAGTCGTGCTAGGAATTCGGTTGGTGTCTCACGTTCATCCTGGCGTGTTGAAAACAACTTCGCTCGTTCAAATTCCTTGAAACGCTTCGGCGAGAAATGAGTGTCCAGTGTTTTTGTCAATTCCGCATAGGGAACTTCACTGACCTGCCTCGGTTGAACCAGAGAGTGCAGCAGCTTGAACGTCTCGGACCCCAGAGATGCAATGAGGAAGTTCCTTTTTGTGGCATCATCTGTCGTTCCGGCGATGTCCAGAGATGCTTGGAACCTTATTTGGTATAAGTTCCAGTCCTCTTTTTGCGGGTCGAAAGGTCCTGGTCCCATGAACCGGAAGACGTTCGATGTTGCTCGCTGCGATGTCTCGCCCGATGCATTCATCATCTTGAGCCGTTCTCCAGGAATTCTCCAGGAATCCTCGTCGCCAATTTGTAGCGGAGTGGACACGGACCCGTATGGCAGGATCAATGCACTTTACTTTGGGCCCGAGAACTGCACTGCGAAGACCGTTCTTCATACGCGCCAGGATCCGAATCTCTCGATTCACGTGAGCCCAGCACGCTCCTATGTCTCGAGTCTTTCTCGTCTTCTACGCTACTACAGCAGGTAACTTTTTTTTTTTATTGTGCGATATTTGATGCATATTGGGCACCACCTGCACTGCCATGCTTACTCTCTTCTTTTAGAGTTTTCGCTGGTCGGATGTTTATAATTTTTTTTGTAGGAGCTTTTCACAAACGCTTCAAACTGTGTGAGACAGGTAACTAGCTTTCTTTAAACACTTAACCTTAAGGCTAAAACTGACAGTCTATGCTGGCAGCTCTTAGTGATAGCTGCGTGTAGACATGTCAAGCAGGATTTCTTCGACCCTGGGCTCTTTCCTTTATCATCATGTCAAGCAAGATTCAGCCATGACATGTTGTAACCTCATTGCCATTTCTACATGCCAGTCATGGTTTCTCAGGAATTGCATCAAAAGGAAGTTTGTGCCTTTGGAAGTGCGGGCACTTTTCAGAATGCTGGAGCCATCGGGGGGCACGCAAGAAGAGTTTGCATGATTACAAAGTCTGAACTTTGGCGTCAGGTACGGATGTACCAGGCTGGTAACGGGTCTTGGTTTAAGAAGGAATGAGCCACGTTCAGCTGAACGTCGACTTGCTGAGTACAGGAAGAAGGCGGCCCAGTCTACATAATTCTTGTGGCGGCCTACGCGGCTGAATATTCCACTTAAGAGGAGCAACATGACCGCAAGGGCGAACAACGTCACGGTCCTATGTGATGTCTCTCTGTTAGAAGATGTGCGGCAACTTTGGACAAGGGTCCTAATTACAGCTTCGAGCCATCTTCAAAGTGGCACGAGCTTCTGGGCATGATACGACGAGTTGCTGACCGCGTCAGCGAATAGGACAGAGAGCGAGCCATCAGTGAAGGAGTCTCAGGCGCTAGGTAAGTCGAGGGATGAAGGGAAAATCGGCCATTTCAAAAGTGTTCTGGTTTATGAAATAAAATAATCTTACTGTTGTGCAACCGGACAAGGAAAGAGGTTTTGTTGTGGTGGAGGAAGATTTTTTTTCATGGCAAGGCTTTCGCGGCTATCGAAAATAGCTTTAAACCGGTCAATTTCATTCCCCAGAAGCAGAAGAGCGCCATGGTCAGGCTGCTGAAGGACTTGAATCTTGATAGCATTAAGAAGGCAGCTACCAAGGCGGAAAGAGCTTTTTTGGAAGTCTTCTTCACCGGGAAGAGTCACAAACCTAACTGTCCATTACGGGCTATTGTTTCTGTAAAGAGTTCTTGGCAAGTTCAGGTCAGCTAGTACCTACAGCGTCATCTAAGTGAGCTAACCAGTGACGACTCCTTTCTCGTTCGAAGCCTCGAAGTTCGAGGAACTCTGATAAAACTGTGCAAGAACTGATGACGGTCCTGAAGGGTGCGACCACAGCCTTCTTTGTTGCCGTAGAAGAACTGCATTACTCAGTTCCTCGCGGTGATCTTTTCAGTGCTGTCTGCCATAAGATAGAAGAGTCAGGAGAATTTAGGTTTCAGAATTCCACGGGAATTGACAGAGTAAATTTTGGCTCCCCTGGAATTTTATTTAGAGTTAACGTCTGTCGGTTTTAGTGGCCAGTTCTATATTGAGAGAGATGGCATCTGTATTGGGTCTTCCGTAGCACCAGTGTTGTGTGATTTTATTTTTTCTATCTGGCGTGGACAAGAGCATTTTTGAAGCTTTGCTCGGGATGAATGTGCTGAAAGTTTTTCCATATGTGGACGATTTCCTTTTTGTTTTTGGGGAATTGTGCAGATATTGTCACGGATGGCGAGGTGGCGAAAAGTAATAACCGAGGAAACTGAAACGTTTAGTGGGGCGAACTTGTACCCAAAACAATATAAAAAAGGTTAGCTTCGCAGGCATCGTAACAGCAGGATCGAGCGCTGGGGCGAGATTGATCCCGCACTGCCGCGTGGAGCACCTTTTGTACCCGCGTGGGTTTCTGGAACACTTGGCGTAGAACGTTCGGCGCGTAGAACATTCGTAACTCAATCAGACGACAAGGTTCTCGAACTTACGAGAACGCTAAATTGAAAGAATAAATAAAAACGTCAGAAGACACCTAAGCACTTGTTATGAGTTGTGACTGCGAAAGCATGAATGGCGTTCTGCCACTCCCTTAGTTCGTCTGCGGCGTAGTGACGCGGACGGCCACGTTTCGCCGGCCGACGGCGCGCTGTCGTGAAGTGGCCGCGCCGCGCTGAGCTCGGAAATACACCCTCCGGAATTCGCCCGGGCGGGCTCTGCAGCACCGGGCCGCTGCATGCGCTGAGCCGCCATAAAGAGGGCTTCTCTGGTGGCATTTTTTGGAACTACGCCGCAAGAGAGCAATGGGAGCCTCGTTCCTTGATGACGCGCGCCAGCCAATGAGATCCTATCTATCAGATTTCTGCTACATAAGACATTGGGACAGGGGAAGGGGCCGTTTGGCGCGGCTTCAAAGCTGATGACGTCGGGTCCGCTCTCAGGCATCGAACCTGGGTCCTACGCGCGAAAGCCAGCATGGTCACCACTCGGCCACGCACGCGCTCGCTTGGCGACGAGCGTGGCAATATTGCTTTCGACAGTACTGTCACAGAAATAGTTCACTTGCTTACTTCACTCTCAGGCGGACTAAAATTTACACGGGAATTGCCAACGGATAATTGTGTACAGTTTCTGGGTCTGCAGCTCTTCTTCAAAAATTATCATGTGTACTGGAGCTACAATCCACGTTCAAGAAAAGGCCTCCTTCCTTTCAGCAGTTCAAATTCGAAATTTGTCAAACGAGGAATTGCGTCTACATGCCTACACGTAGCTATCATTATGGGCTGCCAGTATGAACTGTCAGACAGTTCTGACCTTCAGGTTGATCATTTAAAAAAAGCTGTTCACCCGTCTCACCTAGTTTCTAGTGTTTGTGAAAAGCGTCTACAAAAAATTAAACATCCGAGCAGCGAAATCTCTAAACAGCATAGAGTAAGTATGCCAGTGCACGTGGTGCCTTATATGCATAAGGTGTATCACAATTAAAAGAAAAACAAAAAGGTAGCTGCAAGGCACAAAGTTAATGTTCTGTTTTCAGCCTTTTGCAAGCTTCACAAGGTCTGTGCGGCCTTGTCGAGGAAAAGCATGTCCAGTGTTCGAAGAATCACGTTACGAAGTCATCCCCAGCATTCCTGGACACGGTCTCCTTGCGCCCTTTCTTGGCTATTCTCAGCAAAACGCAGTAAAGTAATAATTTCAGCCAAACCGCTGCAGAAATCCTTAAGTTCCCCGGGATATCTATAGAGGGCACTAATACAGTCTTATTTGATACCTACTTGAACCTCAGGATTGTATACTTTTAATGCGAATAGCATTCTTTGGCTACTTCACGCACTTTTCGTCTATGTATCTATCTGGCTATCTAACCTCTTACGCCGCGGGTCGATAAATAAATAAAAAAGACCGGCGCCGGCTGGGATTCAGAACCGTTGACCCTGTGATCAGCAGGCAGACGCGCTAACCACAGAGCTATGAAGGCAGTCATTCGACGCACTCTAAACGGTTGTTTATATCTTTACCATAGGACGCGCTTTACAGCGCTGTCACAGCTACCGGTGCGCGCGCGTTCCATGCACGAGGGCTCATTCCGCTCTCGTGAGGCTGAGCACGGCCGCTAGCTCACCCTCTCCCGCGCTCGGGAGAGGGTGATGTCATCCTCTCAACGACGACGACGTTGAGAGGATGACACACCGGGCGACGGCGGTTGCCTCAATCTGAGCCCTGGTCCCTCGGAAGCGGCAGGCTTCTACTTTGACTGGGCTACCTCCTTGGAGCTTGATGCTTCGACCCCAGTGGACCCCAGTGAGCAACAGCGCCATAATGTTCCTGGGGCTCCTTCATGCACCGACCGAACGGCGTGCCAGATCCCCATGGCTCGCTGCTCACCCGCCCAACCCACCTACACGAAATCTGGACTTCTGCCAATTGGACTGCCATCCTCTCCAATATCAACAATCCATGTCGTCGTCATCATGCATGTATATACTCATCACATTATCATGTTTTTCATTAATACGTAGCAAGCTTGAGTTTAGTTCTGTTGTTTGGAATTGTATTGGTAATGCAAACTAAGCAAAAATCGAAAACGTGCAGAGACGTTTCTTCCGTATTGTATATGATCGCTATATTGGCCGCAGTGTTTATTATGAGTATAACAGGCTTTTACGACGATGTGATTGTACTACACTAAGCTCGAGAAGACTTGAGCGCGATCTAGTTTTTTTGTATAAATGCGTTCATGGTTGCATTGACTGTTCGACCCTTACATCAGCTATTAGCATATATGTACCGCGAGTGCTTTTGAGGGTTAATCCCACTTTCTCAGTTCAAAAAATCAACCTCTCCAGTCCCATGAACCGCATCCAACATTTTTATAACAGGTTCAGTACAACCAGCATCGACATCGACATTTTCAACTCAAGTGTTCAAGCGTTTAGGCGTTCTCTGGCTGATATTTAACTGTTACCTATTTCCTGTTCCCCCATAATAGATATTAGCTGTTGCATGTGCTGTTGATTTCTTATGTGTGTTTCTTTTGACTCTGTGCATCATTACATAGGCTACTCGCCGTTCATGAGCACGAAAAATAAATGAATGAATGAATGAATGAATGAATGTTCACTAGACGCGGCACCGCGGGCCTCCATGGTACGGGCTTCTGCCTTTCCGCGGTGCCGCGGCTCTCCAGAGCCAAATAAATAAAGACTTAAAACTAAGGACTAAAGACAAAATGCCTTGCTGACCTACAGCCGGTAGTGCCTTAAAAGAAAGAACAATACTGTTTCATCGTTTAGAGGATACAAATTTCAAAACTACACCATACTAGTGGCGCACATCACTGAAATAACATTAACATTGAATAGAAAAGTTGATAGTTTCTGCAGTTATTTTTGAAAGGACAACAATGTATAATGCATAAAAAGAGATGGCCACTTTTTCGATTAAAGTGTTGCACAAAATAGAGGCAAAGTATTACTTGATTCGAACTAACATTAATTACGGTTTCAACAAGGCGTCAGTAGAGAGGGCCCCCCCCCCCCCCCCCCTTAAGTCACGGGGTTTGTGACGTCGGAGGATGCCACGGCCAACGTTATTAGATTAACTCAGTTACGGAACTGTTCATAGACGCTGCATGCACGAACAGTACCCCCCTCACTCACCACGACTCGCCCGGAGTCGCTCGACGCGCCGCCGGACGGCTGCTTTGGTAACTGAATCGGGATACGTTCGTTTCAACGTTACTAGAAACGTAAAAACTAACGAAAAAAACTCTTTTTGTTGTAACTTTTATTGGAGATTAGTACAAAATGGGGGCGCGTGATGTTTTCTACAATTTTTAGTTTTCAAGGTTTTGGAGCACAATTAATATTGTTTTTATTCAACCATGCCTCAGCGTGGATTTCAGGTAGCGCGTCCCGACCTAGGCGCATTTTAACTTCGGGGGTATCTCGCGGCGCGTCCGCTCGGGGAGACGGGGTGGCACCCTGTAACCCGATTGAAGCCAAAAATAGATGTCACGTGCAGTTCCTCGAGTGACCGCTGCGGGAGAAATGGCGGCGCTGTGATCGCCATTTGGCTAACATTTGGCGCTTCAGCTGTGCTCTTTGGAATGCGCAGTTATAAAATAAAAATATAGATGGCGCTTCGATCGACTCCAGGCGGATTGAAGTGAGTGAGGGGGTACCCCCCTCCGCGAGAGTTCCACAACTGAGGTAATCTAATAACGTTGGCCACGGCTAGGAAAGGAGTGACGCACCAAGTTCGGTCAGTGGAATTGGCGAATGCCGCAGGAGCAAGGTGATCGCTCAACCCATGTTCTTCTTCGTTCGACTTGGTAGAAAAACACCTTCGTGTAAGAGTGACTATCTTACACTAATAGTTGTGCCGGACCCACAAACCCTTCTTGATATTGCTAATGACTGGGGTAATGTGTGCAAATTGATTCTTTGTGCTGTGGTGATATTGAGACCTATCCAGGTCCCACGACTGAAGAAATGTTTATGCAAATAATGGAGGGACACAATACTATGAAGGCTGAACTTGTAACCCTAAGGAACCAACAGAGTTCGACAAACTCCGAGGCGATGAATTGCATACAGAATTGTCTGATGTTGATAAGCTACTGAAGGAACTTAGGGCAAAAACGGACAAAATTGAGTGCTTGACCATATCATTACATCTCTTGAGGATGCCCTTAGTTCACAAAATTGTAAAATCGCCAATCTTGGGGATCGAAGCCGTTGCTCCAATCTTCTTCTATATGGAATTCCGGAAACAGAGGCAAAAACCGAGTCACAGTTAAAGGTCCCATGAAACGAATTTTGGGCTGGGATGAATCATTTTAGATTGGGGATTTTACTAATAGCACGACGTTCGGTGGGCCAAAAGAAAAGAAAGTAAAAAGTCAAAAGCCTGACTTTCAGGGCGAAAATTTGAAAACACAGCGGACTATTTCGTACCTCCTCCCCTCGTAAGCTCTTTGCCTTTTCACTGTGATACATCCGCGGTCCCAAAAGCGCGTTACCGGGTCCAAACTGACGTCACACGAGGCCGGACCTCACTTCAACCCTTCACCCCTAAGCTGACATTGTAGGTGGAAGGTACGCGCTTGCCGGACCAATCAGTCGCCTCCCCTTTCATCACCTGACCTCATTCTCTGCGCGTGCGTATGCGCGAAGGAGCGTCATCACGTGGCAAAAGTGTGGCTGGCCACAAAGGCACGTAGCTTCCACAGCACTGTCAGCTTCGGGAGTGAACGGGGTGGGAAAGCAACTTTTGTCTGAATTTTGAGCGACGGGCTAATCTTCTAGGGGAGAATGGATGTTTCCGGATTAGACAAACGAGAGTCCGAGCAAGAGGGCTCCCTCTTTTCGTCTTCTTGAACTGTTTGGTGGAATGCTCGATTTATGAGTTGAGGAGGAAAGCCAAACGGGAAAAAGTTGGAAAAGCGTTTCATGACCCCT
>JAZHYW010029430.1:0-84751 GCA_037355805.1 Ixodes ricinus
TGTCGTCGCTGCTGGTTGGCAAAGGTGCGTCGCAGCGCGGCCTGGAATTCTTCCGACGGCAAATCGACGCTTCGTGGTACTCGAACCAGGTGCGTGCCGTGCTTTGCAGTGCGAAGTAGACATTCCTGAAGGCACTGCTCCGGTGTCCATCGGTTATGGCGGGCCACTCGTTCGTAATTTTGTAGCCAATCCTCAGCGTCCTCGTGGATCTCCCTGCGGAAAGGCGTCAGGTCCAGGGTGCGACGGGCGGGTAGATAATCGTAGAAGCGGCCGGGGTCTGCGACTGCTGGTGGTCCATTGTCGGCCTCGTTGGCTGCTTGGTCCTGGGTGGCAGAAGTCCGTGTTCCGGGTGTAGACCTTGGATGCGGCGACTCGATCGGGTGTCGATCTGGTCTTCGTTGGGTCCTCGGAAGCTTGGGTCGGGACTTGTACTGCGGGAACTCGGAGGGCTGCGCTGCACGGACATGCGGTACCCAGCACCTCCATCAGAATGTCACGGGTGGCGACCAAAGTAACAATAAATAAACAGGAAGAAATAAACGTTTAATGTGGCGAACTTGTGCACAAAAATAAAAGGAAAAACATAGATAACAACAGAGCGTCACGGGCGCCGAAGGCGGCGAAGCAGCGAAGGATCGAACGCTGAGGCGGAACTGACTCCGGCTCGCTACGCGAAGCTGCCTATGTACACGAGTGAGCTTCTGGAATAATCGGCACAGCAAAGTTCGACGCGTAGAACATTCGGACCTCGAACAAGCACAAGGATTCTCGAAATTACCGGAACACTAAATTGCAGGGATAAACAAAAGACGCGTCGCTCCTGGAATCGAACCCTGGCTTTTCCCGTGGGGAGGCAGGCACGATAACCGTTAGGCCACGCGCGCGCTGCCTGCTTCGCCAGCTGCGCGCGCGGCAGTGTAATATGGCATCCACATCAGAACTATCTAAGTGATAAACTAAAGTCTTTTCAAGATAAAGCAGCTCCGCATACGCTGGCTAGGCTCCCCAACCGGCGAGCCGTGCTCCTTCTAGGGGCAGACCTACGGGGACGGTCTGCCAACACCATCGCTCTGCAGGAGATCCTCTCCAAGACCCGTTGATGTTGGTTGACTTCAGCTGATGTTCGAAAGCCTTGGCTCCGGGTCTTCGAGAGGTCTCTGCCGAGCAACGGTGTTGCGGACCGTCCCCTATATGTCTGCTCTCGATAGCACGGCCTCCGCCGAGGTTTAATTCGTAACAACCTTTCATTTTTTTAACCCGAGGCAGTGTTTTCGCCTAAGATAAAATCTTGGTATTTCTGTATTAACTACTAGGCGCCAAACAAACCGAATGAGTTTCTTTCATAGCATTTGCTACAGTTCCTCATATTTTAAAAACAATTATTGCCAATAAGCTCAATTACATTTCTTCTCTAACAGACAACTTGTGCAAACTTGAACAATATAGGTCGCTCATATATTTTCCTCTCGAATACGGAACGCACTACAAAATGGGATAACTTGCCCGACGAAATCATGACGAATAAAAATTCTGCACTATTCAAGGAACTTTGTGAGCGTTTGTAGTATAATGAATGTGTAGTACAAATATTGTGTATTTTATGTACTTTTGATTTATTATAGCATTTATATGTATATATGTAAACTCCTTGTATAATGTTCATCATGTATTTCCTTTTGCCGATAATACTCCCCTCATATGATGCCTCCTAAGAGACGCGTCTGAGGTAGACGGATGAAATGATATAAATTATAAAGGCGCGCATGCTCTGATCGTTTTCGTAAACACGACACTCGTCTAGTACAACGAGACCACTACACCGTACGCTGCAAAAATAAAGCACTTTAGTTATCTGGATAAGTTACGGTGCTTTAGAAAACTGAATAAAGTTCATATTATTCCATACCCACAAAGAATATTTTCTATTTTATCTTTCGAGTTAAACCGCCATGCGCGATATAGCGTTTCATGAGAGACGAAGCGGGCGCTAACTCCTGTCTCAGCCTTTGAGGCACGCGACGCCGTGTCTAGAGATGCTATGTCTTCGTTTCGTACCATTTTTTGCTGTTTTTTTCGAGGCTTTCGCAGATGGCGAGGTCTTCTCTTTGCATCACGTTCAGCTCTCGTGCCTTTTCTGTTTTTGTTTTATTCCTTGTTTTTTAGTTGTGTTTTGTGGCTGGCAACGAGCTTGCGGCGCATGTATTTGAAAGCTTCGAAAGCCATCCACGTTCACTCTCTGAGATCATGGCGCACTGCACTTTTAAGGTTACATTAAGTTTAGCTTCAGTAAGAATACACTTTTGCATTATTAAAATATTTAACAATATGACACAAAAATACATCTCCTGTACCAAGGTTTGTGATTATGATATTCCTTAACCTGGTCACCAGTATACCTATTGTCGTCAAATGGCGTTCACCGCTGGAAAGGCTGGAGTGCTTTGTGGAGAGGAGGAGAAGGGGAAACTAAAGGATTTTAGAAAAATTCATATATTAAAACTTTCATTTGTAGTGAATACAGGTGTACACTCCGAACCCATGAAACAGTGAAAACTCAATTTTAATTTCGGGGATCTTTTTACTTTTCCACGTCGATGTTTACAAGCTGGTAGTACAAGAAAACAGTGTTCGTTGTCGGTCATTCCCGACAGAGAAAACAGAACCCCACGTATACAATTTTAGTGTTCAAAAAATGGTATGTGGAACGTCCTGGAAAACAACTTAAATCTAAATTAGTTTTCTGAATTTACATTTGGTAGTGCAAGGTTTAAATAACAAAATTCAAGTTAAAAGTAAGCCAATCATGAGTAAGATCAAAAGTATAACCTCTGTAAATTTTTATCTCCACCCGTGTTTTTTTCTGAAAGCTTGTTGACGCGGACGGTATATAAGGGCATTGTCTTGTTGGTATTGCCGAATACATTATGAAATTGTGAGTAAGTCTCGCACTAGGGACTTTAACAAGACATAAATTAGTCATCAATAGCGTACTACAGAGGATCGGCCACCCCTTGAAAAGCAGCTATGCGGCGGAATGTCACCAACTCCCGGAGCAAGTTCTTGTTAAAACGTTGCGTTAAGAATCCGCGAGAATTTCTCGTATGTGTAGGAGTGTCTTGATTGTCTAAGAAATAAGTAAAGGCGTGTACCATCAGGAAGAAAGCTGGCATTCTTTAAAAATTCACTCTTGCGCGCAGCTTCTGGGCGTTTTGCTCGAACAGAAAGATTCCTGATGTCAATGATCTTGGACAATAAAGGTTTCGGTGAAAGGATCACTAGATGTTTCTCCCTTTTAAATAGTGATCCATACCGACAAGATTGTGGCCTCACCCGATGCAAGATTCGCTAATGCGCCGGCTAAACTAGAGACGTCGAAGGCTGGGTCTTGGGAAATAAAATTCATATTAACTCAAATATTGCTATCACTTTTAAATCCCGTTCCTCTTCCACAAACAAGCAAAACATATACATTTAGACAGAAATGCTCGAAGTCGCAAACTTCTTTATTGATGTAATGACCCGCAACTAAACTCTTTTTTTGAGTGTTCACAGAGTTTTCTGGATAATGGTGAAATATTTCGATAAACACATCAGTTACTTAGAGATATTCTTAATATTTCGAAAATAGCCTTCCTGGTTGCTTTATTGGTTTCTTATATGCAGTATTGCGTGGCAAAGTGGACAGCGCACGCTGCTCTCTCGCGGATAAACCCCGGATTTGAGTCCTCTTTATTCTGTAGTTCACTTTCTCTCGAAAACGCCGCTAGGGGAGCCAGACGGACGGGGACATACTTCACATAGGCTCCTGCATCGACACCTATTTAATCCCGAAGAACATCAACGAAGCCACAAACGGACCATAACACCGATCTTCACTAGTCGAGCGGACCCCAAGACATCCCGAATTTCAATCGTAAGTCCAGAACTTTTATTCTTTAGAGGTTTGAAATCTTGAAGTGGAGGACGCCCCAGCTAAGCCTAACGCGTAAAGCCAGGCGCGGTCGGGCCGCCGGCCTGGCGAGGGCCCCCCGGCTCAAGACCAACGCGACGGGACTGATTTGGCAGCTGAAACAGCTGCAACGGTTCTAGAAGACGACGGAGGGATAGGCGGTGAAGAGGTGGCTAATAGTGGTTCGAAGCTGTTGCAAGCTTCATCTGCCACGAGGAGTAAGCAGACGCGATGGCTACTCCCGAAGCAAGGGAAGCCGGGACGACAGCATGCTACCACACAGCTAAACGTGCCGCGAAGCGGGAACCGATACTGAAAAGCGGCTAAAAAATCCTAATGAAACCCCCCAAAAGAAAGCCGGAACTTCACGAAATGAAGCAACATTGCCATCGTCCGTACCCTGCGTCAAGTCAGCGTTGGCAGTAACGCGTTACAAGTAACGACGTTACTGGTAAAGCGCTAATGCTTCCAGTAACGTACTAACGTGGTCGTGACTTTTCCGAAACAGTAATGGCTAACGTGCTTGCGTTATTTATTACAAGTAACAGGTGGCGTTGTTACGTTACTCGTTACTTCTTCCCAGTATCTGAAGAAAGTACACTTGCGTCTTTTTTCGTGTTTTATATACTGCATTCTACTTTCTCAGACTCAGTCGACGCTATGAGTTGATGGGACCAACCAGAGGGCGTCAAAAGAGCACCATCATGGCTCTTTTGGATGGTTTTTGTTCTGTTTCTATCATCGGTGAAACAATCATAAACAAAAGGACGTCCAGTAGCATGCGTTTTTGAGGCTGCTTGGTTGGTGCCATTAGCTCGTAGCGTCATCTTCGTCTCGGCATATGGCGCCTAACACCAAATGAATTTCTAGCTTGGATGCGTCTGGATTGAAACACCATCCACTCACGCTCACGAGAAGCCTTCTCTGAGAAGTCCTCCCCTGTAACGTCACGCTACTCTTCTTAACACAGGCAATGTTGGTTCCTGCTTCGATAATCTAAAAAATATGGCTTTCGATCGATTTCAGCATTGGGTCATTCCATGTCAAACGTCCCAGACGTTGCGCTCAACCTCTCCGATCTCTAAAAAAAATTATGGCTTTTTGCCGCAATGTCCAGTAGCCGTGCCCTGAAATATTTTTGGCGAAAAACTTTTTTTGATGAAGCGAGCGCGGTTTTAACCTTTAAGAACATCGTAAACTTCTAGGCATTACTCAATAATTGATGAGAAAAATCAGCTTTATTAGTGAAACACTATCATTATTTTTTCTTAAATTTTCAAGGCTTTCGACTTACAATGAGTTGGGGCTTGTAAATTGTTGTTTAATTCAAATATTAAAAAAAAACAATAGAAATTAGAAAATTTAATATATTTGTTATTTTATTAAAAATAGCTTATTGCTCCCGGAACTTCATACAAAATTTTACCGACTCCCCTGCAGTTATATAAGTTATACAATATGATTAAAACCGCTCAATTAAATATCTGACAGTAAACAAAATCCGCAATTTGCAAAAAAAGTTTGTTTTTTACGCATAAACAGCCGTTTATTTCACCCTGAGGTGTTCCCAGTAAAAATACAAAATATGGTGGAGTTTGGAAGAACAATCGATAACCTTTGATTGTGAAAGTTTAATCAAAGTAATGTTTGTTTAAAGCAGAAAACAATTCTTGAATTTGAACTCTCGCGCCACAATCCGGCGTCTCTTCTTAACGCCTCTTCGCCGCTGCAACACGCCACCTGCGACGATAGCTGACACGATCAGGTCCAAAGAAAGAACGGAGTTTTCTGTCGCTTCCCCTTGTAAGTCTTTTCCGGCTGCAAGGGAAGGAAACGGCGGGTATCGCATAATAATCCGGAGGTGCCGCCAGCGCGTAGCTATGAGCAGGCCCGTCGTGCCCTTTGTACCCGAGCGCTGCTCGAAACGCGATGCCTAAACGACAAGCGGCATCAAGTGTCCAAGGACTTCTCCATAACGCGCAAAAGGTCCACGGCCACGTCCGATTTCCTAAAATAAAATTGATGGCTCTTCACCGTAACGTTTGTGGTTGCCCTCTCTAACGTATTTTCTGGACGAAAAACAAATTTCATAGGGTGATGACGGTTTGAACTAGTAAAAGGGGTGGAACTACGAGTCATTCAATAATCGATGAAAATTAAGACTTTTTGCGGAACACCGGAAGATTTTTTGCCGAAAACCCGTGGTATTTGGATTGCTACGTAATAAGCATCATGGTCATGGCGATTTGGTATGCCCGAAGCAGTTTTTAAGAAATAGGAATATATGAGCATTTTAGCGTATTTTTGGATTTTGCTACAAACTATGGTTTTGCTGCATGCGACTGTAAATACTCTTATTGAAAGCCCTGTAGGTATACTGATACACAAAAAAGGTTTCAGGCCGTATAACCAACTATCTTGCAGAAAAAAAAAAAGTAGATTTGTGCAAAATTGCGTTTTGTCGTTTAAAGAGCCGTCAATTCTGCCTTGAGGTGGCCCAAAGAGAAAATACGTAACATGGTAGACTTCCACAAAAGAGTTTATTTCCTTTTTGCTCTTGAAAGTTTAATTAAAATAATTTTGTTCTAAAGAGGAAAAATACATTTTGTGGGGACTCCACGCGGTCTCCCTTCCCGGATGACTGTGATAACGGCAGCGGGTCGGAACACTCGGCCTCCTTCTTCGGGGGTTCCAACGTGTTCGTGAGGCGGAGGGCAGCCTGGCTTGGGGGCCCTCCTCTCACCCCCTCTCGGGGGGGACCGATTTCCGTTCCCCGGTCGGATGCGAATCACTGCTGACAGGCGGAAGGCTTTCGCCTCGGCGTTTCCCGCTTTCGGGAGGGGACTCGTCCGGGTGATCGCGAAAGAGATAGGAGACGTGTCGGCTACTTCTACGATGCTTCCCCGGTCTTGGCTCTCGGAACCCCGCGTGTGGCAGGTAAGGACATTTTCTTACCTTGCCGGCGCGGGGGCATTTGGATGGGGACATAGTAGTTCATTTAGAAGAGTATGTTACTAAATGATTTAGGACTCTGTCCTTACTCTGATACGTGTGTCTTCTCTTCCGCTATATTAGAGAGAGTGAGACAAGGTAAACGATCACTGGCATTGACGGAGGTAATTAGTCGAACCGACCCGCGGTAATGTAGCTCTAAGCGTCGTCTGTATTGCCGCGGAGATGTGGGGACCGCGCTGCTATATTTGACGTCTCCTTTGATATCGCCGCCGCTGTTGAGATAACCCTTTAGTTACTCTATCGGTACCCGTGTTGCTAGCTAGCAAAATCCTACAATTTTAAAGCTGAGCTTTTGCGCCGCAACCTGGCGTCGTTCCTTGCGCCTCTTCTCTGCACAGCACGCCACCGTCGAGCCCGGCAAAGCGTGCGACGGTGTCAGGGTGTGCGCACGCAGGTAGACAGCAGGACCTCGAGTTGTCGGGTACGTCTTGGTGGAAAGAGGCATTTTTCTACTCTTGTTACTTTATGGCTTTTCCTATTTTGACCGTTTTGCGCGGCTGTGTCCTCCTGTGGTCTTCCACTGTCTTGATATTAGAAAGTGCTTAGCGCTGCAAGATAAGGGCAACCACTAGTAAGCTAGCTGTTTCTTACGTACACATCGCAATCACTCTCTCTTCTCGACGTCAGGACAGATGTAGACAGCAACACAAAAGCCCCGTGAACGGGCAATCTCAAACGACGAGGCGATGTGGTGTTAAAGAATGCGCGCAGTTGGAGGCTCACGCTTTGTTTGTGTTTTAATCGGCTTTGAAACGGCAAATTCTCGCGTCGCTGACTAGTTCCGCTTTTCACCGCAGTATGCGTGACAGCTAGATTTCGCGGCGATATTATCGCGTTTCCCTTTAGTGAGAAGTCCCCGTCAACTGATGCCGCCCGTATTAGGCATCGCGTTTCGAGCCGCCCGCGCTTACAAAGGGCACAACGGGACTGCTATTTCTACGCGCTGGCGGCACCTCCGATTATTACACGATACCAGCCGTTTCTTCCCTCGCAGCCGGGAAGACGGGCAAGGGGAAGCGGCAAAAAACTCCGTTCTTTCTTTGGACCTAATCGTGTCAGCCGTTTATTTCGCCCCTGAGGTGGTCCAAGTAAAAATACAAAATATGGTGGGTTTGGAAGAACAATCAATATTTTTTTTATTCTGAAAGTTTAATCAAAAGTAAGTTTTGTTTAGAACGAGAAAACAATTTTTGAAGTTGAATTCTCGCACCACAATCCGGCGTCGCTTCTTAACGCCTCTTCGCCGCACTAGCACGCCACCTGCGACGATAGCTTGGTGCGAGAGTTTAACTTCAAAAATTGTTTTCTCGCTTTAAACAAAACTTACTTTGATGAAACTTTCAGAATCAAAGAATATTGATTTTTCTTCCAAACCCACCATATTTTGTATTTTTACTTGGACCACCTCAGGGCGAAAATAAACGGCTGTTTTAGTGTCAAAACGCACTTTTTTGCAAATTTAGGATTTTTTGTTTACTGCGAAATATTTAATTGAGTGGTTTTAATATTTTTATAGATTATATGCATGCAGGGCAGCCGGTAAAAAGTTATATTAAGTCCCGGTAGCAATTTGGTATTTTTCGATAAAATAACAAAATGTTAAAAGTTTCATATCTTTAACTTTTTTTAAAATTATTTAAATTAAACAATACTTTACAAGCCTAACCACATTGTAAGTGGAAAGCCGTGCAAATTTAAGAAAAAAATAATAATGGGTGATTCACTAAAAATCTGATTTTTCATCAATAATTTAACGATGCCTAGTTTCACGTTGTTCTTAAAAAATGAAAACCGCGCTCTCGTCATCAAAAATGTTTTTTCGCCAAAAATATTTCAGGGCATGGCTACGGACATTGCGGCAAAAGGCCATGAATTATTTTTTTAGAAATCGGAAGGGGTCGAGCGCAACGTCTGGGACGTACGATATGGAATGACCCCAATGTTCTAGGAGCAATACCATATGGCGACTAACACCCAATTAAGTTTCTAGCGCGGATGCGTCTGGGTTGAAACACCGTCCACTCACGCTTGCGGGAAGCCTTCTCTGAGAAGTCTGAATTTGGAGCGCCTCTCTCCACTCCTTAACACAGGCAGTGTTAATTCCTGCTTCGATAATTAAAAAAAAATATGGCTTCCGATCCATTTCTGCATTGTTTTAGGGGCAATACTCTATGGCGACTAACAGCAAAGAGTGTTTTAGCGTGGATGCGTCTGGATTGAAACACCGTCCACTCACGCTCACGGGAAGCTTTCTTTGAGAAGTCTCCATTTGTAGCCCCGCTCTACTCTCCTTAACACAGGCAGTGTTGGTTTCTGCTTTGATATTCTAAAAAAAAGTATGGCTTCCCATCAATTTCAGCAGCGTTTTAGGAGCAATACCATATGGCGCCTAACACCAAATGAAGTTTCTAGCGTGGATGCGTCCGGATTGAAACACCGACCACTCACGTTCGCGGGAAGCCTTCTCTAAAACGTCTTCAGCTGTAACGCTACGCTACTTTCCTTAACACAGGCAGTGTTGGTTTCTGCTTTCATAATCTAAAAAATATGGCTTCCGATCGATTTCAGCAGTGTTTTAGCAGCAATACCACATAGCGACTAACACCAAATGAAGTTTCTAGCGTGGATGCCTCTGGGTTGAAACACCGTCCACTCACGCTCATGGGAAGCCTTCTCTGAGAAGTATCCATTTGTAGCGCCTCTCTACTCTCCTTAGCACACGCAGTGTTGGTTTCTGCTTTGATATTGTAAAAAAATATGGCTTTCCATAAATTTCAGCAGTGTTTTAGCAGCAATACCACATAGCGACTAACTACCAGATGAAGCTTAAAGCGGGGTAGTGTAACGAACGAAACACGGCATGAAGCGGCACAGCGTCTGAGAAGTATCGAGCTGGGGCGTGGCGCTGCTCTCCTTAGCAGCACGCAGTGTCGGTTCCGGCTATGGCATCGCAAAAGGCTATGGCCGCTATGAGTTTCAGCAGTGTTTTAGCAGCAATACCATGCGCAAACGAAGTCTCTGGCGCGGATTCTGCATTGAAACATCGTCGACTCACACTCATGGAAGCCGTCTGCTGAGAAGTATCCACATGTGCCTCTCTATTCGCCTTAGACACAGAAATCATGGTTTCTGCTTGGATAGTGTAAAAACACATGGCTTACAACAAATTTCAATTGTTTTTAGCAGGTATATTATATTAGCGATTAACGCAAATGCAGTGTCTAGAGTGCCTCTGGATCTGAAACACCGGCCGATTGAGGCATCCTAACGGAGCCTGCTGAAGTATCCATTTGAAGCGCCACTCTACACCGTCCTTGCCAAGGAGCGGCCGTTCCTGATGCATGGTAAAGGTATGGCTACGCGGTAAACTACAGCTACCCCTTTAGCAGCCCACATAGCAGACTAACACCAAATGAAGTTTCTAGCGTGGATGCCTCTGGATTGAAACACCGTCCACTCACGCTCATGGGAAGCCTTCTCTGAGAAGTATCCATTTGTAGCGCCTCTCTACTCTCCTTAACACACGCAGTGTTGGTTTCTGCTTTGATATTGTAAAAAAATATGGCTTTCCATAAATTTCAGCAGTGTTTTAGGAGCAATACCATATGGCGCCTAACACCAAATGAAGTTTCTCGCGTGAATGCGTCTGGATTGAAACACCGTCCACTCGCGCTCACGGGTAGCCTCTCTGAGAAGTCTACCCCTGTAACGCCACGCTACTATCCTTAACACATGCAGTCTTGGTTCATGCTTCTATTATCTAAAAAATATGGCTTCCGATCGATTTGAGCATTGTTTAAGGAGCAAAACCTTGCGGCGACTACCTCCAAATGAAGCTTCTAGCAACGTTATTAGAACAACTCAGTTCTGGAACTTCGCTCCGGAGGGGGGTCCCTTTGCGTGGCGCCTGTTAGAGGGCGCGCGCTCCGCATTAATACTCGCTATCATCATCATTGACGGCGGGGTTCTGGCCTTTCTTACGGATAACAGCAGCAGACAACTTTCTAATTGTTTCTGCTGCTGTTGGTAGTCACATTTTTGCTTTTTACTGGCGAAACGGCAAAAACTAACCCAAAACCATGCTGAACCTCGAGAGGAGTCGGGACTCAAAAAGCAGCCGCGGAGCAGTAGCAGACGAAACGCGTGGAGTAATGCGCCGGCAGCGCAACCTAGCTGCAAACAAATCGGACACGGTTTCGGACCCCCTCCAATGTACAGCGTTTGTGGGATGTTCCATAACGGTGGTTTCTAGTGTGGATGCGTCTGGATTGAAACACCGCGCACTCACGCACACCTAAAGCGTTCTCTCACAAGTCCCCACCTGTAGCGCCTCTCACTTTCCTTAGCCTAGGCAGTGTTGGTTCCTGCTCCTACAGTCATGTCTCGTTAATGTGGACCCCGTTAATATGGATACCCCGCTATATGGACGCCATTTTCGGGAACAAACTAAGAAAATACATGCATTTTTGTATCGCTAATATCAGCAACTCACATTATGAACGATTTTGGGGGGAACGGAGGCGTTCATATTAACGAGACATCACTGTATAAACAAAACAAATATGGCTTCCTATCGGCTAGCATTTTTTTAGGAGCAATAGCATATGGCGACTAACACCAAATGAAGTTACTAGCGTGGATGCGTCTGGATTGAAACACCATCCACTCACGCTCACGGAAGCCTTCTCTGAGAAGTCTCCATTTGTAGCCCCTCTCTACTCTCCTTAACACAGGCAGTGTGGGTTTCTGCTTTCATAGTCTAAAAATATGGCTTCCGATCGATTTCAGCAGTGTTTTAGCAGCAATACCATTATGGCGACTAACACCAAATGAGGTTGCTAGCGTGGATGCCTCTGGGTTGAAATACCGTCCACTCACGCTCAAGGAAGCTTTCTCTGAGAAGTATCGCATTTGTAGCGCCTCTCTACTCTCCTTAGCACAGGCAGTGTTGGTTCCTGCTTCGATTATCTAAAGAATATGGCTTCCGATTGATTTTAGCAATGTTTTAAGAGCCAAACCTAATGGCGACTAACACCAAATGAAGTTTCTGGCGTGGATGCGTCTGGATTGAAACACCGTCCGCTCACGCTCACGGAGAGCCTTCTCTGATAATTCCGCACCTGGAGCGCCGCTCTACTCTCCTTAACACAGGGAGTGCTGGTTCCTGCTTCGATAATCTAAAAAATATGGCTTCCGATGGATTTCATCATCGTTTTAGCAGCAATACCATATGGCGACTAACACCAAATGAAGTTTCTAGCGAGGATACGTCTGGATTGAAACACCGTCCACTCACACACACGGAGAGCCTTCTCTGAGAAGTGCCCACCTGCGTCGCCACGCTACTCTCCTTAACACAGTCAGTGTTGGTTCCTTCTTCTATTATCTAAAAACATATGACTTCCGATCGATTTCAGCATTGTTTTTGGAGCAACACCATATGGCGTTTCAGACCAAGTGAAGCTTCTAGCGTGGATGCGTCTGGATTGAAACACCGTCCAGCCACGCTCACGGGATGCCTTCTCTGATAAATCAGACCTTGTAACGTCACGCTACTCTCCTTGACACAGGCGGTGTTCGCTCCTGCTTCGATAATCTAAAAAAATATGGCTTCCGATCGATTTCAGCAGGGTTTTAGGAGCAACATCATATCGCGACAAACACGAAATAAAGTTTCTAGCGTGGATGCGTCTGGATTGAAACACCTTCCACTCACGCACACGGAGAGCCTTCTCTGAGAAGTGCCCACCTGCGTCGCCACGCTACTCTCCTTAACACAGTCAGTGTTGGTTCCTTTTTCTATTATCTAAAAACATATGGCTTCCGATCGATTTCAGCATTGTTTTTGGAGCAACACCATATGGCGTATCAGACCAAGTGAAGTTTCTAGCGTGGATGCGTCTGGATTGAAACACCGTCCAGCCACGCTCACGGAATGCCTTCTCTGATAAGTCAGCACCTGTAACGTCACGCTACTCTCCTTGACACAGGCAGTGTTGGTTCCTGCTTCGATAATCTGAAAAATATGGCTTCCGATCGATTTCAGCAGTGTTTTAGGAGCAAAATCTTACGGCGACAAACACCAAATAAAGTTTCTAGCGTGGATGCGTCTGGATTGAAACACTTTCCTCTCACGCACACGGAGAGCCTTCTCTGACAAGTCCGCACCTGTAACGTCACGCTACTCTCCTTGACACAGGCAGTGTTGGTTCCTCCTTCGATAATCTAAAAAAATATGGCTTCCGATCGATTTCAGCAGTGTTTTAGGAGCAAAATCATATCGCGACAAACACGAAATAAAGTTTCTAGCGTGGATGCGTCTGGATTGAAAACACCTTCCACTTACGCACACGGACATACCTCTCTGAGAAGTGCCGCATTCCTGCGACCGCCACGCTACTCTCCCTTAACACAGTCAGCGTGTTAGTTCCTTCTTCTGTTATCTAAAAACATATGGCTTCCGATCGATTTCAGCATTGTTTTTGGAGCAACACCATATGGCGTTTCAGACCAAGTGAAGTTTCTAGCGTGGATGCGTCTGGATTGAAACACCATCCAGCCACGCTCACGGGATGCCTTTTCTGATAAGTCAGCACCTGTAACGTCACGCCACTCTCCTTGACACAGGCAGTGTTGGTTCCTGCTTCGACAATCTAAAAATATGGCTTCCGATCGATTTCAGCAGTGTTTTAGGAGCAAAATCATATGGCGACTAACACCAAATGAGGTTTCTAGCGTGGATGCCTCTGGATTGAAACACCTTCCACTCACGCACACGGAGAGCCTTCTCTGATAAGTCCGCACCTGTAACGTCACGCTACTCTCCTTGACACAGGCAGTGTTGGTTCCTGCTTCGATAATCTAAAAATATGGCTTCCGATCGATTTCAGCAGTGTTTTTGGAGCAATAATCATATGGCGACTAACACCAAATGAGGTTTCTAGCGTGGATGCCTCTGGATTGAAACACCTTCCACTCACGCACACGGAGAGCCTTCTCTGATAAGTCCGCACCTGTAACGTCACGCTACTCTCCTTGACACAGGCAGTGTTGGTTCCTGCTTCGATAATCTAAAAAAATATGGCTTCCGATCGATTTCAGCAGTGTTTTTGGAGCAATACCATATGGCGACTAACACCAAATGAGGTTTCTAGCGTGGATGCCTCTGGATTGAAACACCTTCCACTCACGCACACGGAGAGCCTTCTCTGATAAGTCCGCACCTGTAACGTCACGCTACTCTCCTTGACACAGGCAGTGTTGGTTCCTGCTTCGATAATCTAAAAAATATGGCTTCCGATCGATTTCAGCAGTGTTTTTGGAGCAATACCATATGGCGACTAACACCAAATGAGGTTTCTAGCGTGGATGCCTCTGGATTGAAACACCTTCCACTCACGCACACGGAGAGCCTTCTCTGATAAGTCCGCACCTGTAACGTCACGCTACTCTCCTTGACACAGGCAGTGTTGGTTCCTGCTTCGATAATCTAAAAAAATATGGCTTCCGATCGATTTCAGCAGTGTTTTTGGAGCAATACCATATGGCGACTAACACCAAATGAGGTTTCTAGCGTGGATGCCTCTGGATTGAAACACCTTCCACTCACGCACACGGAGAGCCTTCTCTGATAAGTCCGCACCTGTAACGTCACGCTACTCTCCTTGACACAGGCAGTGTTGGTTCCTGCTTCGATAATCTAAAAAAATATGGCTTCCGATCGATTTCAGCAGTGTTTTGGAGCAATACCATATGGCGACTAACACCAAATGATGTTTCTAGCGTGGATGCCTCTGGATTGAAACACCTTCCACTCACGCACACGGAGAGCCTTCTCTGATAAGTCCGCACCTGTAACGTCACGCTACTCTCCTTGACACAGGCAGTGTTAGTTCCTGCTTCGATAATCTAAAAATATGGCTTCCGATCGATTTCAGCAGTGTTTTTGGAGCAATACCATATGGCGACTAACACCAAATGAGGTTTCTAGCGTGGATGCCTCTGGATTGAAACACCTTCCACTCACGCACACGGAGAGCCTTCTCTGATAAGTCCGCACCTGTAACGTCACGCTACTCTCCTTGACACAGGCAGTGTTAGTTCCTGCTTCGATAATCTAAAAAAATATGGCTTCCGATCGATTTCAGCAGTGTTTTTGGAGCAATACCATATGGCGACTAACACCAAATGAGGTTTCTAGCGTGGATGCCTCTGGATTGAAACACCTCCCTCACGCACACGGAGAGCCTTCTCTGATAAGTCCGCACCTGTAACGTCACGCTACTCTCCTTGACACAGGCAGTGTTAGTTCCTGCTTCGATAATCTAAAAGATATGGCTTAGATCGATTTCAGCAGTGTTTTGAGCAATACCATATGGCGACTAACACCAAATGAGGTTTCTAGCGTGGATGCCTCTGGATTGAAACACCTTCCACTCACGCACACGGAGAGCCTTCTCTGATAAGTCCGTACCTGTAACGTCACGCTACTCTCCTTGACACAGGCAGTGTTAGTTCCTGCTTCGATAATCTAAAAAAATATGGCTTCCGATCGATTTCAGCAGTGTTTTTGGAGCAATACCATATGGCGACTAACACCAAATGAGGTTTCTAGCGTGGATGCCTCTGGATTGAAACACCTTCCACTCACGCACACGGAGAGCCTTCTCTGATAAGTCCGCACCTGTAACGTCACGCTACTCTCCTTGACACAGGCAGTGTTAGTTCCTGCTTCGATAATCTAAAAAAATATGGCTTAAGATCGATTTCAGCAGTGTTTTTGGAGCAATACCATATGGCGACTAACACCAAATGAGGTTTCTAGCGTGGAAGCCTCTGGATTGAAACACCTTCCACTCACGCACACGGAGAGCCTTCTCTGATAAGTCCGCACCTGTAACGTCACGCTACTCTCCTTGACACAGGCAGTGTTAGTTCCTGCTTCGATAATCTAAAAAAATATGGCTTAAGATCGATTTCAGCAGTGTTTTTGGAGCAATACCATATGGCGACTAACACCAAATGAGGTTTCTAGCGTGGAAGCCTCTGGATTGAAACACCTTCCACTCACGCACACGGAGAGCCTTCTCTGATAAGTCCGCACCTGTAACGTCACGCTACTCTCCTTTGACACAGGCAGTGTTGGTTCCTGCTTCGATAATCTAAAAAAATATGGCTTCCGATCGATTTCAGCAGTGTTTTTGGAGCAATACCATATGGCGACTAACACCAAATGAGGTTTCTAGCGTGGATGCCTCTGGATTGAAACACCTTCCACTCACGCACACGGAGAGCCTTCTCTGATAAGTCCGCACCTGTAACGTCACGCTACTCTCCTTGACACAGGCAGTGTTAGTTCCTGCTTCGATAATCTAAAAAAATATGGCTTCCGATCGATTTCAGCAGTGTTTTTGGAGCAATACCATATGGCGACTAACACCAAATGAGGTTTCTAGCGTGGATGCCTCTGGATTGAAACACCTTCCACTCACGCACACGGAGAGCCTTCTCTGATAAGTCCGCACCTGTAACGTCACGCTACTCTCCTTGACACAGGCAGTGTTAGTTCCTGCTTCGATAATCTAAAAAGATATGGCTTAAGATCGATTTCAGCAGTGTTTTTGGAGCAATACCATATGGCGACTAACACCAAATGAGGTTTCTAGCGTGGATGCCTCTGGATTGAAACACCTTCCACTCACGCACACGGAGAGCCTTCTCTGATAAGTCCGTACCTGTAACGTCACGCTACTCTCCTTGACACAGGCAGTGTTAGTTCCTGCTTCGATAATCTAAAAAAATATGGCTTCCGATCGATTTCAGCAGTGTTTTTGGAGCAATACCATATGGCGACTAACACCAAATGAGGTTTCTAGCGTGGATGCCTCTGGATTGAAACACCTTCCACTCACGCACACGGAGAGCCTTCTCTGATAAGTCCGCACCTGTAACGTCACGCTACTCTCCTTGACACAGGCAGTGTTAGTTCCTGCTTCGATAATCTAAAAAAATATGGCTTAAGATCGATTTCAGCAGTGTTTTTGGAGCAATACCATATGGCGACTAACACCAAATGAGGTTTCTAGCGTGGATGCCTCTGGATTGAAACACCTTCCACTCACGCACACGGAGAGCCTTCTCTGATAAGTCCGCACCTGTAACGTCACGCTACTCTCCTTGACACAGGCAGTGTTAGTTCCTGCTTCGATAATCTAAAAAAATATGGCTTAAGATCGATTTCAGCAGTGTTTTTGGAGCAATACCATATGGCGACTAACACCAAATGAGGTTTCTAGCGTGGAAGCCTCTGGATTGAAACACCTTCCACTCACGCACACGGAGAGCCTTCTCTGATAAGTCCGCACCTGTAACGTCACGCTACTCTCCTTGACACAGGCAGTGTTGGTTCCTGCTTCGATAATCTAAAAAAATATGGCTTCCGATCGATTTCAGCAGTGTTTTTGGAGCAATACCATATGGCGACTAACACCAAATGAGGTTTCTAGCGTGGATGCCTCTGGATTGAAACACCTTCCACTCACGCACACGGAGAGCCTTCTCTGATAAGTCCGCACCTGTAACGTCACGCTACTCTCCTTGACACAGGCAGTGTTGGTTCCTGCTTCGATAATCTAAAAAATATGGCTTCCGATCGATTTCAGCAGTGTTTTTGGAGCAATACCATATGGCGACTAACACCAAATGAGGTTTCTAGCGTGGATGCCTCTGGATTGAAACACCTTCCACTCACGCACACGGAGAGCCTTCTCTGATAAGTCCGCACCTGTAACGTCACGCTACTCTCCTTGACACAGGCAGTGTTGGTTCCTGCTTCGATAATCTAAAAAATATGGCTTCCGATCGATTTCAGCAGTGTTTTTGGAGCAATACCATATGGCGACTAACACCAAATGAGGTTTCTAGCGTGGATGCCTCTGGATTGAAACACCTTCCACTCACGCACACGGAGAGCCTTCTCTGATAAGTCCGCACCTGTAACGTCACGCTACTCTCCTTGACACAGGCAGTGTTGGTTCCTGCTTCGATAATCTAAAAAATATGGCTTCCGATCGATTTCAGCAGTGTTTTTGGAGCAATACCATATGGCGACTAACACCAAATGAAGTTTCTAGCGTGGATGCCTCTGGGTTGAAACACCTTCCACTCACGCACACGGAGAGCCTTCTCTGATAAGTCCGCACCTGTAACGTCACGCTACTCTCCTTGACACAGGCAGTGTTGGTTCCTGCTTCGATAATCTAAAAAATATGGCTTCCGATCGATTTCAGCAGTGTTTTTGCAGCAATACCATATGGCGACTAACACCAAATGAGGTTTCTAGCGTGGATGCCTCTGGATTGAAACACCTTCCACTCACGCACACGGAGAGCCTTCTCTGATAAGTCCGCACCTGTAACGTCACGCTACTCTCCTTGACACAGGCAGTGTTGGTTCCTGCTTCGATAATCTAAAAAATATGGCTTCCGATCGATTTCAGCAGTGTTTTTGGAGCAATACCATATGGCGACTAACACCAAATGAGGTTTCTAGCATGGATGCCTCTGGATTGAAACACCTTCCACTCACGCACACGGAGAGCCTTCTCTGATAAGTCCGCACCTGTAACGTCACGCTACTCTCCTTGACACAGGCAGTGTTGGTTCCTGCTTCGATAATCTAAAAAGATATGGCTTCCGATCGATTTCAGCAGTGTTTTTGGAGCAATACCATATGGCGACTAACACCAAATGAGGTTTCTAGCGTGGATGCCTCTGGATTGAAACACCTTCCACTCACGCACACGGAGAGCCTTCTCTGATAAGTCCGCACCTGTAACGTCACGCTACTCTCCTTGACACAGGCAGTGTTGGTTCCTGCTTCGATAATCTAAAAAAATATGGCTTCCGATCGATTTCAGCAGTGTTTTTGGAGCAATACCATATGACGACTAACACCAAATGAGGTTTCTAGCGTGGATGCCTCTGGATTGAAACACCTTCCACTCACGCACACGGAGAGCCTTCTCTGATAAGTCCGCACCTGTAACGTCACGCTACTCTCCTTGACACAGACAGTGTTGGTTCCTGCTTCGATAATCTAAAAAAATATGGCTTCCGATCGATTTCAGCAGTGTTTTTGGAGCAATACCATATGGCGACTAACACCAAATGAGGTTTCTAGCGTGGATGCCTCTGGGTTGAAACACCGTTCCACTCACGCGCACACGGAGAGCCTTCTCTGAGAAGTGCCACACCTGTATCGTCACGCTACTCTCCTTGACACAGGCAATGTTGGTTCCTGCTTCTATTATATAATAAAAAAATATGGCTTGCGATCGATTTCAGCAGTGTTTTGGAGCAATACCATATGGCGACTAACACCAAATTAAGTTTCTAGCGTGGATGCGTCTGGATTGAAACACCGTCCACTCACGCTCACGAGAAGCCTTGTCTGAAAATTCCCCACCTGCAGCGCCTCTCTACTCTCCTTAACACAGGCAGTGTTGGTTCCTGCTACGAATGATCTACAAAATTATGGCTTCCGATCAATTTTAGCATTGTTTTAGGAGTAATACGATATGGCGACAATTACCAAATGAAGTTTCTAGCGTGGATGCGCCTGGATTGAAACACCGTCCACACACGCACATGAGAGCCTTCTCCGAGAAGTGCCTCCACCTGTGTCGCCACGCTACTCTGCTTAATACAGTCAATGTTGGTTCCTGCTTCTATTATCTAATAAAGCAATATGGCTTCCGATTGATTTCAGCAGTGTTTTAGGAGCAATACCATATGGCATTTAACACTAAATGAAGTTTCTAGCGTGGATGCGTCTGGATTGAAACACCGTCCACTCACGCTCACGAGAAGCCTTCTCTGGTAAGTTCCCACCATAGAGTTATTACAATAAACGCTAGAGGCTCAGCTGGCGCTAGTGTGCTGTTGCATTTTGAAGCAGACAGCAAGCAGTCTAAATTTGACTTCCGGTAATGTATTCCTATGGGAAAAAGCGAGTGCATTTTCTCTCTGCGCTCGATTATAAGAGCAAATATCACGAATAATTTGTACGTACTATTCACATTGGAACATTTCTCAGTCACGCAGACGAAATAATTGGTCAGTTACGGCGTTTTTCTTTCAAATTCATCACATTAAAAACGGTGCTAAAACGGCTTCGTACGTGTATTTTTGTGCACTGTCGGACACTGTTAGCGCGAACACGGCGTCGACGCTTTCCAGCATGAGGGATATACGTGCCAAACGAATGAAGGACATGTGGAAAACCGAGAAAGACGGCAAGAACTACGCAGTAACACTGGATAAGTAACTCCTTGTGCTTGCAGACGATCAAAATAAATTGAAAGTCACGTAACATAGTCAGATTTGCAATAAATAAGCACTGCTTTATTCCTTCTGCTCATGAATATGTGCGAAGATGCTTGTTCTGGGTTCATCACCCGCACGCTCCAAACCTTTGCAAATAGGGAGAGCCAGAGAGAAGGCGCTCGATAAAAACTGCCCGACATAGGAAATAATGAAAAGACACACCTTTCGTAGCTCACGTGCTTTATTTTTTTTTGCGTTCGGATGTTTTTTCTTTAACCGATCGTAAAGATGCACGACGGAGTCATTTTCATCCAATGACAGGACGGGCATATTAGCAATATATAAGCACCACCGAAACGCTAGCAAACCTTGAACACACTCTACATTCCTTTCGAACGTTAGTTTGCTTAGAATCGTCGCTCGTTTTCACATACCTTCCTTGAAACAGGGGTTTGGGCCTGAAATAGAGCGAAGTTTAACATCGCTCAGTGGTAAAGAAAATGCTGTAACTAAAGCAATTACACTTTCACAATACCAATAAAGGTACATACTATCCGGTACAACCGAAATTACAAAAGTTATTCATGTTATTTTCCGGCGAAGAGACAAAATTCACGCGCGTTTTCCCATAGGAATACACAGGGAGGCTGGAAAAGTAGACTGCATGCTGTCTGCTTCAATTTGCAACCGGAAGTCCCGTAGACACTAGCGCCAGCTGAGCCTCTAGCGTTTATTGTAATAACTCTATGGTTCCCACCTGTAGCGCCTCTCTCTACTCTCCTTAACACAGACAGTGTTGGTTCCTGCTTCGATATACTCAAATTAATTTTGAGGCCAACATCTCAGTAACTTAAGTATGTACAAGTTACTAAAAAAGGTACACTTTTTTTAGTAACTTGTAGATGTCTGGCTGCGCGCTTCGATAATCTGAAAATCCACGAAACCCTAGCCACAGTCCGCGCGACGGGACCGCCGCCCCGGGAGAGCGGAAGGAACTAGGCACGGAGGCGCTTGGAATGACCTCAAAGAGAGGGCGCTGCGATTTCTGTTGACGTACACGACCAATTCACGGAACTTTAGCCATAAGCAGCTACGCTGTTGAACAACAAAGGCACACCACCCAAATTCTCCGGTATCTCTTGCGGGTGGCCTTTCAGTTGTTAAGCCACAATAGATATTACATTAAAGATTTTCTGTGATGGATATTTATCAAAAACAAATAAAACCTTGTCTTTAGGGGTTTATGGGAACCACGAAGGCAATTCGTAAGTTCTATTTGACGATTGAAATAGGTGTGAGGCACGTCTCAGGCAGTGTTGACAATGTTGATGCCCGAACAGACGGTTGGGTTTTGCACCAATCAACTAAACAGCTTTGGTAATAGTTGCGCCGGGAACGATGCCTGAGAATGCCCGAGACGGCGGAGGAAACGGGAAGTCCGCCGCATGACGTCAAAGCATGAGGACAACAAGCTCCTTGTTATTTGATTTGTTCAAAGGAATGACCTGCTCTTGGCGTTGTGGAGGGTTGGCGAGTCGGGCGGAGAGTTGGGAGAGTCGCTTGCTTTGAGGCAGCGACGGAGCTGTCGTTGGCAAATCTGAGGCGCCCTCGTAAAGCTCCATTTTTTCCTCCATTTTTTCCATTTTTTGAGTTCGCAGATCGCCGTTCACTATTCACAAACGCAGGAACCGTGCTGAGCGTCCAATAAGTCCTACCGAAAACTAAAAGTGCTCCTAGATGTCATGTCCGAATGCTTGTTTTGGTTTAGGAAATTTATTTGCAGAAGAAAAAAACAAGAGACTTCTAAAGAAGAAAAAAAATAGTGGCAAGCTAGGAGCCCGATGCGACCGAAAAACACGTCCTATAGAAAAAAAATTAAATTGCCTTCGTGATCGCTTCAAATATTTTCAAATCACGACAAGTCGTGTTAATTGCTAATGTACAAAAAATAATCTGTCATCTACAATGGTGCGAAATCAGCACACAATTATCAAGTTATCCATTGCAGAGGAAGCGATAACGAAACACTTTTTCTATAACCTTCTTTTAAAATACCCATTTAATATTAAATAAGGCTTGGATAAATAAATATTTTCGCCAATAAATGGGAGGCCTATAATGTCATAATTAATTGAATAACTGATTTAATGTAGAGGCTACTGGAATTGGTAAAGTAAGGCACAATGAAAAATAAAGTATTACACATTTGGAAATTACAATTGCTGTTGTTCCAAGAGCCTTAGCAATGCTGCCGCAGGACGTTTTAAAGAAGCCACTTTATTTTGTTTATTGGTTTGTAAGGCATACATTCAAATTCCACGGAGTGGTAGAGAAGCAGACGCGTGATATGTACGTTATTTACCTAGATATACTTACTTATTCCAGAATGCCAGGAGACCTATTAAAAGGAACGCAGTGATTTACTGGTTCTCTATCCTTCATTCTGTATCAGAAACATAGGTTTGTTGACGCTAGATCAACCTACATGTTCTATACTTTGTACCCGACACATTATAGAATCTTCTGGTCTACTGAGTCGAATGACAAATCTTGTATTTTTTTTTGTGTGTATTGAACATGTGCTCGTTTAAAGTTCGCTGTTTCTAATAAAATTTCATGAGGTGCCTCCGATATATATATTGCTACATTTATATTACACATCTTAGACACTACAGAATTGGTCATAATATTGAAGAGGATTCTATAGAAATGATACTGTCATAACGAATTTCTTATAACCGAGAATAAGCAGTTCAAAACGATTAACTTGGATACTATCCGTAGTGGCAACACCTCAAAGTGTTTATTCGACAGAGAAACCCGCAGTTTAGGTGACATCATCTACGAATTTTGGCATAAGAATTGCGGTATTTCATATAGTAAAGTAGTAACCTTGCAACTTCTTCAAAGCGTAACGTTTTCATGTTATGGCCATATTTGCTAAATTAAATGCATGGGCTTCTATGAGGGTGCTGCCGAATCCCGATAAGTTATGGCGCACGCATATGATCGCACAACTGTCTGGGGATGTCAACATAATGCGAAAGCCAGATGCACCATCGGGTTCGAATGCACTTTTTTTGTGTGTGAGAGAGAAAAAGGAGCGAGAGTTTTCGATGGGTGTGAGCAACCAGCATTCCTGAACAGTTATTTGGACAGTTTAATCTCGAAAGCATATCACTCTGTTGCTGTGTCTTATCCAGAATGGCCTTGAAACTATCATTGCAGTTGAAGGATGGGGTGAGATATGTACTCGCGGTATGGTCGTGCAGTGTTTAAATCAACGGCGTCCCAGGACGGCGTATCGCTTTTTTAAACTCTGGTCTGCAAGTTTTATATCTGGAAAATCAAAAAAAGGAGAGCTCTTGTCCATTAAAAATCGCCTGTTTGTTTACCGTAATGCCAAAAATTTACGAAAATAAAAATAAGAGGCGCCTGACGTACGTCAGGCCCCTTTCTTATTTTAAATTTTTATTACATTTTTTGTTTAACAATTTATCTTTGTGAGGTCTTTTGTTTGAACTTTGACTTTTATGCCGTCATTTTTAAGTGTATTTTGCGTGTATCTAGCGTTCTTGTGTCTAGCCTTGATTATTCGTGTAAACTAATACAACTTTTCTTTCGGTCCTTTACTCTTTTTTCTTGTGTGACTTTTTTCGCCATTAAATTAGATTTTCATTTCTATCATCCTGCTCCTGCTGTGTCTGTGCACCTTAGTTTTGCCTATATATCAACGGAAGAATTTCGTAAGCTTAACCTTGTATATATATATATATATATATATATATATATATAGCTTGGAGGCCGAAGAGTAGAAGACAAATATGCAGGGTGACGGTAGAAAACGAACCAGGAAAATTTTATTCGACGTTTTGACCTGAAACAGGTCTTCGTCAGGAATGACGAAGACATGACGAAGACCTGTTTCAGGTCGAAACGTCGAATAAAATCCCCCTGGTTCGTTTTCTACCGTCATCCTGCATATCTCTCTCTCTCTCTCTCTCTATATATATATATATATATATATATATATATATATATATATGCCACGAGGAAGAAGACGACGGGCTGTCTCGGCGCCACGGGCACGAGCCACCGTCTCGCTGCCGGTGGCGGTCAGTTTCGAATTAAAAGCCGAACCGCAAACGGACGTCTCCTTGCTTGGTCCCAGAACAACGCAACATACTTGGTGGAGGTCGGTCCTTCCTCGCACCTCTGCTGCCATCACGTTACTTCGCAGCAACCGCCAACTACCACCGGCCGGGATGGCCCAAGGTGAGCAGCAAGCCGCTCCACTTCGCACGGGATCCATCCTATATCGTCACAGGGACCCCCGCAGCTTTGCCGGCTTCGGGACAGACGACGTCGAGGACTGGCTTCGTACATACGAAAGGGCAAGCCTCCATAATGCCTGGGACGACACGTTTAAACTCGCTAACGTCGTGTTCTACCTCCGCGACACCGCCAAGGTCTGGTTCGACAACCACGAGGACCAGATCAGCTCGTGGGATGCTTTCAAGACCAAGCTCTCTGACGTGTTTGGTCGCCCGGTTAGCCGCAAAGGAAACGCAAAACACGCGCTTGCTTCTCGTGCACAGACGGTGGGCGAGGCAGTAATCACTTACATCGAGGCCGTCCTAGCCCTCTGCAGACGCGTGGATCCTGCAATGCCCGAGTCCGAGAAAGTCGCACATATAATGAAAGGCATTGCCGAAGACGCGTTTACCATGCTGGTATCGCGCAACCCAACTACGGTGACTCAGTTAAAGGAGGAGTGTCGACGATGGGAAGCGCATAGGAACCGACGCATCGCTGGCCAAGCCACCGTTTCCAGGCTGCAAAACTGCGTCCCCTCGGCATCAGCTCCGACCAGTGAGCTGAAGACTCTCATCAGAGACCTCATTAAAGAGGAACTCGCGCTCCTGTTGCCGTCGGCCCAGCTTCCTCTCGCACCTGAGCAGCAAACCACGACCAAAGACAGCCTCCGGCAGCTCATTCGCGAAGAATTATCGGCATCGACTCCAACTCTCACAGAAACTGTGTGCGCTGCCTCACCCGCACGCTACCACCAGAATTCTTTCAATCAGCCTGTCGAGCAGCCAAGATATCCTACTCAGCGTAATAACAACTTGGATCGCGGTTGGCACCAGCAGTATCTTCAACCCACTCGGCGCCCTATCTGTTTCTATTGCGGCATCCAGGGACATGTCGCACGCTACTGCAACCGTCGCCAGTGGGACACATCTCGACTTGTCTACGCGTCACGACGGCCAGTTTCATATGACCTCAACGAAAACCGTTACGACAACCGAGATCGCGGCGATTGGGACACGAGGTACCCCACCAGACTCAGCTCGCCACGACGTTCAGCGTCCCCCGCCAACCGTGGTCGCCGCAGCAGGACCCCGTCACCTGTCTATCGCTCATCATCACCCCTCCGGTCCGACCAGACGCTTTCCTAAGTCATTCATTCACGGGGAAAACTAAAAGCGGCAGCTCAAGGGAGTACAGCTGCTTCTACATCAAATCAACATCCCCCGCCATCATTTCCATCTTCAAACCTACTAGACATTATCATCAAGAAGGTGAGATTCACGGCATTAATCGACACTGGTGCATCTATTTCAATTATCAATGAAAACGTTAGAAAAAAGTTAAAACTTGTTGGCACGCCCTGGGAAGGTGGATGTATCCGCACTGCTAACACATCTCTGACTCATCCGCTCGGCGTAGTTTCCGTCTCCATAACCATTGGTACTGACTCTCATCGCCATTGTTTTGTCATTTTATCTCACTGCAGCCATGATGTTATCCTCGGATGGGACTTTTTAGCTACACGTCACGCCCTTATTGATTGTGGTAGGAAAGAAGTGCATTTAAGTGACATTGAAATCTCGCCCGACTCCGCTCCTTGCCAAGCCGTTGCTTTTCGATCTGCCTCCGACTACCGAATCCCACCATTAACCACAGCGCTCATACAGCTAGATGCAGACGTCAGCGACTCTGATTACTTAATTGAACCTAACAGGGAACTTCTTTTTCAAAAAGGTATTGCCTTACCTACAGCACTTGCGGCCTCCCGCGGACACCGAACTTCTGTTTGGGTTACTAATACAACGCATCTTGCTCAGGTTTTGTCCGCTGGTACGTGCGTCGGCACCGCAGACATTCAGGCAATCCAACACATCAATAGTGTTAGCCTCACACCATCCCAACAAGAGTCACCACCTACCAAACCATGCGAACACAAATCCGACGCACTCTTAACAATGATCGATCCTCATTTACCACCGACACAGCGTGACAAGTTATCAAAGCTTCTGCACGATTTTACCGATATATTTGACATCGATGCGAAACCTTTCGGTGGAACCTCCACTGTACAGCATACTATCGACACAGGAGACCACCGCCCAGTACGAAGCCGTCCCTATCGCGTTTCTCAAACTGAACGGCAACTTATTCAGAAGCAGGTCAATGACATGTTACAACAAGGAATAATCGAAGAGTCATCCAGCCCCTGGTCTTCACCAGTTGTCCTCGTGGAGAAGAAAGACGGCAGTTGGAGATTTTGTGTCGATTACAGGCGTTTAAACAAGATCACAAAAGAAAGATGTCTATCCTTTGCCACGTATAGATGATGCCCTTGATACCCTATATGGCTCCCAGTACTTTTCATCAATCGACATGCGCTCTGGTTATTGGCAGATTAGTGTCGACGAAAAGGATAGAGACAAAACAGCCTTTGTGACACCTGATGGCCTCTACCAGTTCCGCGTAATGCCCTTTGGGCTTTGCAATGCCCCTGCCACATTCGAAAGAATGATGGATACCTTATTACGTGGCCTAAGATGGACGACATGTTTGTGTTATTTAGACGACGTGGTAGTGTACTCTTCCACCTTCCATGAGCATCTATCTCGACTGCGCGCAGTTCTCTTGTGTTCCTGCAATGCTTCTCTGCAGTTGAATTTCAAGAAATGCAAGTTCGCCTCTCAGACGCTCAAGATACTCGGTCATGTCGTCGATACACAGGGAATAACGCCAGACCCCGACAAGCTCACCGCCGTATCTCATTTTCCTCGTCCGACAAACCCCAAAACACTACGGTCTTTTCTAGGTCTGTGCTCGTACTTTCGTCGCTTCATCCGTGGTTTTGCTCACATCTCTGCGCCCCTCAACCACCTTCTTAGAAAGGATATACCATTTATATGGTGCGAAACTCAGGAGAAGTCATTTCGATCCTTAAAAGCAGCTTTAATAACACAGCCCGTGTTAGCCCATTTTGATCCGCGAGCCGATACCGAAATACACTCAGACGCAAGCGGTTTAGGACTAGGCGCCGTTCTAATTCAAAAGCGTCAAGGCCACGACCATGTCATCGCATATGCCAGCCGATCATTGTCAAAAGCCGAAATGAACTATGCCATCTCAGAAAAAGAATGCCTAGCTGTAATCTGGGCCATAACAAAGTTTCGACCTTACATCTTTGGACGTCCATTTAAGGTAATCACCGACCACCATGCCTTGTGTTGGTTGGCTAATTTAAAGGATCCCAGTGGACGCTTAGGCCGATGGGCGCTCAAGATGCAAGAGTACGACGTCTCCATCTGCTACAAATCTGGAAAGAAGCATGAAGCACCCGACTGCCTGTCTCGAAATCCAGTTGATACTTGCCCCGAAAACCATGGAGCACTCGCCGCCGCAGTGTCCCTAACATCCTCCGTTGATTTCGGCACCGAACAGCAGAAGGACCCCAAACTACAGAAGATTATTGCTACTCTTCAAAACCCTCACCTAACTCAGAAGGATAAACGAGGAACCCGCCTTTATGTATTCCAGAATAACATACTGTATCGCCGAAACTATCATCCACACGGTCCTGATCTCTTGTTCGTCGTCCCCAGACACCTCCGGGCGAATATTCTGTTGGCATTGCATGACGACCCTACTGCCGGTCATATGGGCGTTTACAGAACGTACCTGCGTGCCCGCACCAACGTTTACTGGCAAGGCATGTATAGTGATGTCTTCAAATACGTCACATCCTGCATCAAATGTCAGCGGCGGAAAAAGCCTACCCAGCAGCCAGCCGGTCTCCTTCAATCCCTGCCACCACCTCACTATATATTTGAGCGAGTCGGCATTGACTTGCTCGGTCCGTTTCCAAAATCGTTCTCAGGCAACCGCTGGGTGATTGTCGCAATCGACCATTTCTCGCGGTACGCTGAAACTTGCCCTTTGCCTCAAGGTAGAACCAGATAAATTGCCACATTTCTTCTTTCTCAGGTCATTTTACGGCATGGCCCACCTCGCCAGCTGATCAGCGATCGTGGTCGTGCTTTTCTTTCTCAGATTCTTCAAGATCTTTTGCATGTTTGCGGCACTGTGCACACGCCTACGACTGCGTACCACCCTCAAACAAATGGCATGGTCGAACGATTCAATCACACACTTGCAGATATGCTGTCCATGTATGTCCAGGCCGACCAACGCCGCTGGGACGCAGTACTCCCATTTGTAACCTACGCTTATAACACTGCAGTTCAGGACACACACGGCTATTCTCCTTTTTTCTTCTTTATAACCGTTTCCCAGTATCCCAGCTAGACACACTCTTTCCTATCCGCGATAATGTCACCCAGCTCTCCCCCAGCGTTGCAGAGATGATCTGTCGAGCGGAGGAAGCACGCCAACTTACACGTGAACGTACCCGCGCCTCGCAGCAAAGACAATCCCTGCAGTACAACGCCACCCATCGGCCTGCAAGGTATTCTGCCGGCGACTTAGTTTGGATTTGGCTGCCAACTAGACAACTAGGCAAAGCAACCAAGCTGCTTCATCGATATGCCGGACCTTACAAAATCATCGCCCAAATCTCCGACGTGACCTACAGAGTGGAACTCCCACAACCCCTCCACGATCGCCGTCGAACCTCAACAGACATTGTTCACGTCAGCCGCATGAAACCGTACCATCCCCCATTCACACCATAGCACCATTCCCCATCCCCCTCAACGCCTGCACCCTTCGGTCGGGACGACCTATGCTTCTCCCCGGGCAATTGCTACGAGGAAGATGACGACGGGCTGTCTCCGGCGCCACGGGCACGAGCCACCGGCTCGCGCCGGTGGCGGTCAGTTTCGAATTAAAAGCCGAACCGCAAAGGGACGTCTCCTTGCTTGGTCAAATAACAACGCAACAATATATATATATATATATATATATATACACGGGTGTTATTTTTTATTCGAAACAGATTTATTTAAAAAAAGCCGTGAAAGTTACACTTATGCTGCTTGTGGAGGTGAGTTATACGGCCAGGGGGACATATTATAAGGGGCTAATCGTAACGATCAATTGGTCAATTAATTAAAATTCGTTAATTAACTTTTTAATTAATTAAAATAGACATATGGTTCCAATTAGAAACTTGCACAGCGTCACCGAAAACCACTAAATCAGTCATTTTCAGTAATACTTGGAGCGCGTGACAAGCGTAGTAGTGCACTGAAGTTACCGCTCGTGGAGCAGGTACAAAGCTAGAGGTTGAGATAAGGCGCCCGCGCGATTTTTCCGTCTCTTATCTAGCCCCAGCCTTGCACCTGCTCCACGAGTGGTAACTTTAGTGCACTACTACGCTTTTCACGCGCTCAAAGTCTTTCTGAAAATGACTGATTTAGGGGTTTTGGATGATGCTGAGCAAGTTTCTAATTGGAACCATATGTCTATTTTCATTAATTAAAAAGTTAATTATCGAATTTTAGTTAATTAGCCAACTGATCGTTACGATTAGCCCCCTATAATATGTCCCCCTGGCCGTATAACTCACCTCTACAAGCAGCATAAGTGTAACTTTCACGGCTTTTTTAAATAAATCTGTTTCGAATAAAAAATAACACCCGGTATATATATATATATATATATATATATATATATATATATATATATATATATATATATATATATATATATATATATATATATATATATTAGGGCTGGGCAATCGATCGATTAACCTTCCGATTAATCGATTAAGGCTTTAATCGCGATCAAATTTTTTAACCGGTTAATCGGTTTTTTAATTGGTACTCAAAATAAGTTCGTTCCCAGCCAGGTGCTATCAGCAAGGTTCAATTCTCGAGCTCGCGAAGCGTCACGTGTTCGAGGATTGTACATTACAGTTCTGTGGATGCCTGACGAACAAGCCGGGCCCGCAATTGATACCCGCGCGATCGCGAAACTTCACATGTTGAGGATCTATTACACATCCTGGCCAGGCAAGACAAACAGCAGCAAAATAAGCTGGGAAGCTAACAACGCCATGGTTACTTGTTCCAGTATTCGGCACGTAAAAATGGACGAGTTCACGAGTATGAAAGGCAATCTCGCTGGGAAGTTTGGGTTTAAGGTAAACTCCAGCGGTGAAGTGTTTAACTCGAAGGAAGTCCACGGCATCATCTGCAAAAAGCCATTTTCGTACGATGGAAACGTAGGTTCGCTTCAGTATGGCCTACGAGCGAAGCACTTATGTAGCTGCAGCAAGGACCATCCGCCAAAACGCATGCGGACAACAATCAACGCCTTCTCATTGAGGTTTCTTTCTCTGAAAAAAGAAGAAAGCATCGCCCAAGCTCTGACTTCTTGTCCTCCTGTCGGAGAATGTGGACAAACTTTTTTGTCTTCGGAGCTGGAGCAAAAATATACGAGTCTTTGAATCATTGAACTATATCGTATCCTCAATTCTAAATGTCCTTTGCGCGGTGTAACAGAGAGTAAAATAAGTGTTCAAAGGCAAGACGAGTTGTTGCATTATTTTTAATATAATATTTATAAAAAGTAACGCAACCGATTAGTCGATTAATTAATCGATTAAAGGGTGCCGATTAATCGGGTTAAAATGTTTAATCGACGCCCAGCCCTCTTATATATATATATATATATATATATATATAATATATGTGTGTGTGTGTATGCTAGATGTACATACGGTACAGTAACTGTATGCGCTTCTCAAGCGAATCGCAATACGCAGCTACTTTATCGAGGTCCTGCGCTGCTTTGGTTCATTTTGTTTTGTTAAGCACTTTCGGTAGCATTTCGAAAACTATGTATAATAGAAGTATTAGTGCATTTCAATTCAAAATCTAACTTCATTGTAATGTCAAAAATGTAGACAAGAACACATTTGATTCTTGCACCTGGTTCAGAATATTGCATTAAAATAATACCGTGATTTTTATTACTATTTTTTATATTATTGTATTTTTATTATTCTGCACAATGCCGTCTGGAGTTAGTTCTCTAAATTTTGTGTTTGCTCAAGTAATAGCCGCACTTCTTATGAACAAGGCCCAGGCGTCTACTTTCTTGCAGAACACACCTACAACCCAAATTCGCGTCCTGTGTAAAAAAACGGAAAAAAAACGACGAATAACAGGATTGAGAACACGATTCTAGGTAAAAATGAGATCTGAGCAGATAGCACTTTTGCGCGAAGAATTTTTTTCTGTTTCGTGAATCGCTGCCATTTTTCTGTCGATCCCGGTGATTCGATATCTTTGTGCTATGCGAGAAAGGGGACTCACAGGCTGCTTTCCCGCAGCCTAATTGCATACTTATAGTTAGACAAGTTGGGTTTTAGAGTGAAATTTGCAAAGTTGGCTGTATTTTTCGAGATTCTGGGAGATCAATCATTTCGACTAAATATCTAATGTTTTTTTTTTTTATCTTAACGACAAAAACAGTTACTCTTCGTGCTCAAAAATGTTTTTGTAGCATCGGAAGTGCCAGTTTTGTATTTCTAATATTAGGCCCTAAAACTGAAAGTAATGACTGTACAACCAACAACCACAGCAGAATAATTTTTTTTCTTTGCGTGTAATTCTGTTGTACAGATTTCAGACGCTCGCAAAGCCAAGCCTTGTGGTGAAAACAAGAATTATGCCCGTGTGTCTGCAGTGTGGAGCGTGCCCACTTCTGTTAAGTTGCATTGGTTTCTTTCTGGCCATTCCTGCAACTGCAGCAGGCACAGCGCAGGAGGGAACTCTAGTTGACGCATCACAGGTATTTCAGCTTTCGACCGATTTCAGCCAAAAAGAAAGTATTAATAAAGGAGACTTCTCTCTAAAATAAAAAAAGAATGATTAGATACAAGGATCATATACAATGAAGCATTTAATTTAAAATTAGCGTATTCAGCCAGATGAGCAAATATGATACGACATAGTTATAAACATTAATGCCCATGTTTCTTATAACAAAGCAATAATATTCAAAAGTTTTACTGGTGTTGAATTAGTAAGATCAGGCAATGGCAGAGCGTAACACAAATGGTAATTAAATATTGAATCCATATAAAAAAATACTACTTGCAGAATTACCCTTTCGCAACCTACTAATCCGTTTAGATTCTTTATTTATAAGATTGCGCTCAGGAAACACAAACAAAAGGAGGGCCTCTCATCAGCGTGCGGGGCATGCAATGGGCGTTTCAGGAGAATCTAAGATAGTCTTTGCGTTGTGTATTACTATATTTAAAAATATCAAACATTTCTGCGTACCAACGATTAAATAAACGTTAGACACATATACTACTTTTTCGCGCAAAAGAACTAAATAATAAACGGCATATTAAGAACACGTATGGCAACATTGGCGCGACGGGACAAGAAGTGACGCACAAACGCGAAGCTTCGGAGCTTGGTGTCTGTGCGTCTTTTTCCCCCTCGCTCTACGGTTACCATGTTTCTCCGCAACCAGATAGCTTTTGCTTTAACAAACATATATAATTCTACTTGCTATAAAGAGCGAAATGTATTGTTTTGTGAACTTGTTACCTGTGTTTATGAAAGCTCTAATTTTACTTAGATTCACTGACTCTTTAAGAAATGGGGAGTGCAACGAGTCCTTGCATACGATATTATCGCTTGGCCGCCAATGACGTTCTGGCATCAGAACAATGGACTGGTCTTGCATTTAGAATGGTACAAGGCTGCCACATTCAGTATTTTCTATTATGATTTTGAAGAGACAACCAAATATAATTGGTACTTGACGCATCTTCACGATTCAAAAAGCAACTCACGCGCCCTCTGCTACATTATATTCAAATTAACCGGGAATATTAATTGTCTCGCTTGTTTGTGAAGCGTGTAACAAAAAAAAAAATAATTACGGTGTCTTTTTCACTAAATGAAATAGACTATGCGCACCTCCAAACTCCCATTCTCTATACGAATGTGGCGTTAACGGTCCGAACTAGGTACCGATAATTCATAACTAACCGTTATATAATTTAAAAGTTACGAGATATTCTGAAACTTGCAGGGGGCAATTATTTTTGCCCGTTTTCGCTAACTGGCGCCCTTCAGCTCTATGTGTTCGAGAGCTCCACAACCTTAACCACAATTTTCCCTTTGAAAATTTGAGAAAATCAATGATAACTTTTGAATGAGGTAACTGTTAGATCTGAAACTTTGGCTAATGGTCCGAAACGCTAGAACTATATTTGAGGGGAAAATGATCATTCGGCGATAACTGATTTATTTTTGCAGTGAAAAAAAAATGTTTAGGGGTGTTTTATTTTTTAGATATTTTTACGAATAAAGTCACGCCAGTACATGTAAACGGTTATTTTTGCGCAAATCAATTTCACAGAGTTAAAATAGTCATAAAAATTAGATGCTATTCTAAAAATTCGTAAACGCTCCATCTGAAATTTATGGCAAGCATGTTCCTTTTTATTTAGATCAGCAATTTATTGTAAATACGAGAGAAACTGACCGTCATATTTTCTAAGAGTTGTGTGCCGAAAAAAAAACAACAGAAACGTAACTTGGAAAAAACAGTTATTTCTGACCAAACCGGAACAAAACCAAAACCTAAATCAGATTTCCGATGTTTAACAAAAAAGTAAAACAGCGCCAAAAAAAAAAAAAGAACAGAGGACAAGAAGACGAAGTGTACAAACAGAGCGCTGACTCTCAACTTATTTACTGGAAGAAAACACAAATCGACAAGCATGAGTGATCATCTAAAAACATCAAGTCCCCCCGCACGTGTCAAAACTGTTCATGAATGCCAACTCGTTGTCAAATATTGCGATTGAAGGCGAACTGACGAACCTATATTTTTGCTTCGAAATATAATAGGCTTCTAAAATTCTTCTGGTTACCTGTTTACCGTGTCGTCCTAAGATACTCGTTTTATCAAGAACGGGTTTGCAAACACGCGCACCTATCGCAGTGTACTGCCAAGTTGCCTGCTGGCGTTGATCTAACCGATACAGCAGGCCTTTCGAACCTTTCGCTCACATATATCTGCCGGTCTGTCCGATGTAAACATTGCCAGTGGACAATTTAATCTTGTAAACTGCAACGATAACGCATGTCACGTACATTACCCTGGGGTTCTTTCCATATATAGGACTATAAACCGTACCTTTGGCGACTTTAACGCCAAAAAGCCCTAACTTCGAAGGCTTCGGAAAAACGACATGCACTCCATGAGGTTGCGCTACTTTATTGAGGTTTCGCGAGACCTTTTGCATATGAGGTAAAACCGCAAGTCTCCTTTTTTGCCTTTTTATAGCAACCTTGAACGGGTCACAAAGCCCTCTTGTCAGGCCTCTTGTCAGGCCTTTCGCTATACCAGTCAGCAACCCATCTGGGTAGCCACCGTCCTGAAGGCTAGTAGCCTGATCAACAAAACTAGGAGGCATACAGTGTGGGCATGACTGAACCAGTGCCTCCCGAAGGCAACCAACCGCAATTCCCTGCTTCGGAAAGACGGACAGATGTCTGAACGAGACATTAATAGAGCATGCTCTATCGGTTATAAGGTGGAGAATAGGGCCAGCTGGTTGACGTTATACATGATGGGGAAAACAGCTCAGAAAACGCGGACTACGAAGAGGAACAAACACGACAGGACTATGCTGTACAGCATTGTCCTGTCGTGTTTGTTCCTCTTCGTAGTCCGTGTTCTCTGAGCTGTTTTCCCCATCATGTATACTCTATCGGTTAGATCATCACCAGCAGGCGACTTGGCAGTACACTGTGATAGGCGCGGTTGCAAACTCGTTCTTGATAAAACGATCATCTTAGGACGACACAATCAACAGATGACTAGAGAAATTTAGCAGCCTTTTGAAGCGTAATGAGGTGCGTCAGTTCGCCTTCTATTGACACGTGCGGGGGGGGGGGAGGTGACGATGTTTTTTTAATGATGCGTGATGCTTGTTTTTGTGTTTTTTCTTTTCCCAATAAATTAGTTCAAAGTTAGCACTCTGTACACTTCGCCTTCCTGTCCTCCGTTTTTTTTTTGTTTTGTTATATTTTTGTTATATTTTTACCACCAACTCGCCCAACTTTCCCGTATTGTACAGATATCTGATATTGAACCCAAACCGGAAAGACACACTCTTCTGTAATCTGGCCACCGAAAAACTGTTAAGCGTTGCCTGTGTTGACTTCATGTGCGCCTCACTTTTTTTAGCGTGTCGGCGCGAGGCTGATATTAAAGGGGTTATGACACAATAGTTAAAGAGGGTAAGATTATTCTTTAAATGTAATGCTCATTGGCAGACTTTTTACGTAATCTGTTACAAGTAACAAAATTACTTGTAATCCCTTACATTTATCAGTAATTTTGTAAGGGAATTATTATATACTTTAGAAAGTAATTGTAAAGTAATTGTCTTACTTCTTTAACGTAAGAGAATGTTTGTAATCCGTTACATTTTTAGTTTTATTCGCGGTGGAAAAATACGGTAATTTTGAATTCTGACAAAAAAATAAACATTTAAATATATCTATATTTCTTTGTTTGTAAGGGTACACTCTTAGAAAAAAGGGTCACTATAGTCCTCCCTAAAGGGAGGCACGCTTTTGACACATATGTTCCTACGGAAACGGGAGAAACTTTTGTCCCTAAAGCAGGGGAGCAAAAGTTCCTCCGTTGCCTGCATCTCAATATGGCGGCCACGAATCGAGCAAATCGAGCTCAATAAGGCTTAACGAGAACACGAAGTCTATTGTACGGAGCGAGAGGAGCAGCAAATAAAAACGATAACACGAGCTTTCCGCGAACTGTATTTATTTCCGAAGCCGGCTTCCCCCTGCAGGTAAAGAAACTTACGTTTCGAAAGCATGCAGTCACTCAGTCGTCTCATCGTCAGCACTGCGATGTTAAACGGAGACAACTGGCATCCAGTTCGCGCACTTAGTCTTACCTTTGCTATTCCTCGAGCCACAATTTCTTCGTCAACCGTTGCGTCAACCGCACATCACGAAGGAGTGGTAAAGGGTAAACCATTCTCCCGCAAAACCAAAAGCCGCTCTCAAAAAAAAAAGCAAATCCGAAGCAGCCTCTTGGCTCGTTTCAGCACGGTAACACGAAATTATGGCGTAGCCGCGTAGCGTAAAAGGAGGTTAAATCGCTTGCCACCAGATGGCAGGGTCAAGCAGATTGATCGCAAGTAGCTAGGCTAGGTGGCGCTAGTTACCGCCGAATTCATGTTCTAAAAAAAATATTTTATTTTCTGACGCCACCATTGCGCTTCGGGACCCTCTATTTTACACAGGTAGACAAATTACGCGTTCTATGGTACAAGCAACAGCTGAACATACATACAGCGCATACACATACATCAATACAACAGCATGCAAACAGTAATACAACAGCACACTAACCTGCGTTTCCGTCTTTTATACTGGCCGTTTTGAACGTACGGAATTTTTCGGTGACTCCCTAAGCAAGAAAAAATATTCCCAACATGTTGATTTTTTTCCAGTAATGTCATATATCCAGTGTTGTACGGAACGGCGTTCCAAGTAACGGCGTTCCTGGAACGCGTTCCTTTTAGAAGGAACGAAGGAACGCCGCCGTTTCATTTTGCATCGATGGAACTGGAACGGGAACGCGTTACATTTTTACTGGAACGGAAAGAGGAACGGCGTTCCTTTCTTTCGTCCACTGGGGTAATTTTGTTTATATTTTTTTTATTTCCAAGCGGGAAATTTTAGAAGTATACAAACAATATTTTTACAAAGAGCAGGATCTCGTTAACTCTTTGGTTACATATCTTCGGGTTTATTTTGTGTGGTCCTCGCTTAATAACAGTCGCGTGCAAGAGAGCTAGTGGACATCAATTCTTTTTTTAGTACCCGAGACTGTGGTACAAAGATCAAACCTTTTAGTCCAAGGAGAACACGCAGAAAGAGGGACGTTTAAAACTCAGCTAATTTCTTTGCTTCCGCGAATCCTCACACACCCGGAAATCTAAGGCCGACTACAGGCATCACTGAACTTCCACGAAGATATCTACATTTACAACAAAAGAACAGGTTACCACACATCGAACACACCCTTGAATCCCGAACATTGGTCACTTAAAAGATACACAAAAATTAACCTATATTCATTCTCCCCTTCCAGCTGAAGAACCTTCAAAATGAACAACGAATTCAACCTTCACTAAGAAGAACTTGTAGTTTTAAGACTGACCTTCCAAAAGCCCTACCCTCTTCTCCACTTGCTCGTCTTGCAGACGGCAACATTGAGAAGCAACTGTTGTTAAGTTCGAACGAGGGGCTTTCTTATTTTGAAACGAGTGAGGTTGTTGTAAAACTTTTGTGCAATGTGGGGTAGCAGTACATTTGGTTCGTCTGAATCGCCCACCACAAAACGTGAATATGGGTACAAGCTGAAATTTTTAAAGGTGAATATATCAACAAATGAAACCCTGCTGCCACTTGTTTTCTTCGACTGGTGGCCTTCAATCACGACATTCAAATTCGTATGTTCCCATTTGATTGGATAGATAAAAAAATAATAATACTTTTTTCGATCTAACTAAATGCGGTAATCAGCAAAAGGCAAATGTAACGTATATGTAACGATGCGTTCCATTTTTTAAACGGTAACGGGAACGAGTTCCTTTTTCACAGAAGTAACTTGTAACGGGAACGCGTTCCAAAAATCAGAAGGAACGAGGAACGAGCTTTCGTTCCTTTTTTGAGGAACGTGCACAACACTGCATATATCTGAGAGTATTTTTAATGGCTCAGGGGATGAATCTCTTATTAAAAAGAAAACGCTCGATCATGCCGTAATTATTTGAAAGCCAATAAATCGAGCCGCTCCAATGCGGTTCCAAGCCTGGGTTTGTTTCCCCGCACGGCACTTCCTAGCCAGTATTTCTATTGTAGTGTTTGTTTTTCTATTTGTGCTGTTCGCGCACGGCTGCAATTGCCGTCTTGAATTAATCTGTGTAGAGCGGATATTCACTCAGCTGGAAGTGATGCTTCACGGGCAGAGAGATCGCTTTTCGATCAACTTGAATGCAGTCAAAGCCGCGACTTGCGGCAGGTGTTAAGTGTACGGAGCTACCCCGTGGCGAGCTCGAAAACGTCTAGCGCTCATCCCAGCGCGCCACTTGGAGGGCAGTTTCTCCAGGAACCGTAGTATATTTAAACAGCAAAATAAAGGATAGCTTTTTTTCGATTTTACCTTTTTTATGCTAAAATTTCATTGTAAATATAGTACTTTCCGTCATTATTTCGTACTGTTCAGTCTTTTCACCAGAGCGCAATCGCTCTCGGGGACCGACAGTCACATTGGCCACTGTACGATAGGAGCTTACCGTTCAGACCAGCGTTCCAACATGATTATCCGCACGTCGATCGACTGCACCTAATTTCTCAAGTGGTCTTAAACTCTTTAATGTAAAGGGGAATGTCAACCTGCGACACCCCGCCCCCTCCGATCACGGCCCGACCAGCGGCATCAATGCCCGACAGTTTACGTCATCTCATCTTGTTGTTACACCACTGATACGCGAACACACGGTCACATCGGCGATAATTCCAGTCTTCTGTTCACTACGCACAACACTGCCATCACGATGTTGCTGCTATGTTGCTGACACGCAGAAATACAGAACCACGTTGAACGCCGGTTGGCACTCGGCACGGGAAAACAGAACCGAACTCAGCACGGAAGGCACCCAGGCAGCCGGCAGGAAAACCTGCCTGCCTTGGACACAGTTCCTGCGATTTCCATAACGTCGAAAACGTCGATACAGTGCCTCGTGGTTCCGCTACTGTAGTTCCGCTACAGTGGCCTAGAAGCCGCGTACGTCCCGCAATCCAGAGACGGCCATCTTACCCAGTGTACGTAGCGCTGCTGGCACTGCTCCGGAACTTCGCTGTTTCTAGCGGCTTCATTTGTTCGTTTGAAAAAATTAGTGGTAAAAACGTCAATGCAACCGAAATGTTCTGCACGTTTGGACTAGAAGACGGAATTAACGGCGGCCTTCGCTGCCGCTGAAGCTCAATCAACTCAACAACATTTATTTAACAACGTGCGCGACGTGCTCGAAAAACGAAACCGAAAGAAGATGCCTCCCTTCTTCTCGAGTCCGCTTGGGGGCGCGTCAGTAGAAGGGAGGAAGACGCGCCGTTGCTACCTTTTACCTCCATTTTTTCTTAGAGTGCAGGGTCAGGGCCCGGCAGTCGAGGCGGCCGAGGCAGCCGAGTTACGAAATGTGGCCGAAGAGGCCGAGGCCCGAAGCCCGCCGCTATCGCAGCTGATCGCAGCCGCCCAGTGTACGTAGCAGTGTCGGCATCGTTTCGAAGCTTAGCGGTTTATGACGGATGTGTTTAAACTTCTTTCTTTGTGAATGTCAAAAACGCCGCGGCAAAAGAAACGACTGAAGGACCGACCTCGTCGTCTTGGCCCCTGCGTAAACGGCTTAGATCCAACCTGGGTGCCCAAATCTTGTTTATCAAACAGCGCGCTGATGAAGCTTGTAGCAATGATATTTGTATAGTTTTCCTTGGCGTCGGTGGATAATAAGGACTTTAATTTTCCTTCCATCGGTCTGGGTTTGTTTATGCCTGTTTTGGTAAATAAAAAAATTAAAAAAACTTAACGAAAACAAAAAACACCGCTCCTTCCAGGGATTGAACCTTCGACCACTTGGTCAGTAGTGCGATGTTCTACCCCTGCGCCAACTGAACAGGGAGGAACTGGACCTCCTCCTTTCATCCAAACTTCCGTTCCTCCCTTCTCTGGGCAACTTGACCACAACAAGGAGGAACAGTCGCCGTTGCTACCTCTCTCCTCCTTTTTTTCTTAGAGTGTAAGCTCTACCGGAATCCACTGTCAACTGCATTTACGAAACGCAAGGCCTGGCATTCTTTAAATGCTCAAAGCCTTTCTTCACTTTACCAAAAGCGTCGACTCAAATTTTGTTTTGTTTGGTTGCTTGCAAATCGTAACTAGTCAGCTTGCTCGCCCACAACCAAGTGGGAAGCACACTCGATACAAGGAACCGGTGTCTCTATGCAAGCAATATTAGGCAAACTCCCGATTTTAAAGTGTTTCCTTCGAACAAAGAAAACAAATAAATAATAAATCAAAAACTTCGAAGTGCACGCGAGTTGGTGTTGCGGATATGTGCGCGTAATTTCTTTTTCTCTCTTCACTTTTTTTGCTTCCTTTTGGCGGAGTGAGAGAAGATTCTCTTTTGTATCAACTTCCAGAGACCAAGATAATCTACACTGGGGAGAAAAGCGAAGTTTGGTGGAGCCGTAGTTAGGACACAGCGTCTCAATGGGCCAACCAGATCAAGCTGACATTTTGGGTGTCGAGCAGGTAGGGAGGCTTGGCAAACGCGTGGTTTTCTAGCCACTCAGTGGCGCGTCCAGGTAGCAGCACCTATTTTGAAAAAGGTGGACTAAAAATGTATTTAGTGCAGCGGACGACACGTTCACATAGAAACGAGGCAAGATGTCCGATGATACGTTTTGAGAGCCAGAAGTTGCTCAAGGCCACAAAAGTGTGAGTTGCGGCAACAATAAAAAGCTTCCACAACACTTGCGTCTTGATTCTTACCGCTTGGAAGATAAAATTAAAGGAACGCCGCGAAAGTAATGAATTACTTTATAAAGTAACAGTCAGTTACTTTTATGGAAGTATCATTGTAACTGTAATTAGTTATATTTAGCAATGAGATAGTGTAAATGTAATTTCTTACACTTTTTTAGCAAAGTGTACAAATCTGGCTCTAAGTAATTGCAATATAAATTTACGAATTTTCTTAATTTTCTTTTGTTGCGACCAGGTAGCACTTTCCAAGCAATACTCACACCATGGTGTCCATAAACCACGTGATCATGAACGCTCTTTCATTCTAAGCGCCTCCATGATCGCTCAAGCTCGCCTCGCCACGGTACGGTCAAAAAGTTCACGCTACTAGCAACCCCCACGCTATTTTCGCTCTCGTCCCCGGCCCTTTGATTTTCCACCCTGCATGCACCTGGGAGATTGTCGTGGACGACGCCGACCATGACTTGTTAGCCCGTTACTCGTCGTCGCTGGAGCTGGTAGCAGTCAAAATGACTAGTTTCCAGATCAATTGAAAAAAATCACTCTCATCGCTACTGCGATCACTGTCGAAGATTTCGACGAAGGAGTGATGCCATAGACGTAATCGTCACGGACCGCATGCTCGTAACGTGAAAAATAAACGAGAAAGCTGAAGCTGGAGACACCGAGAGAGGCAAGTCTGTGAGTGCCTGCAAGGCGACGCAGGGCGGTGGGCGGGCGACGTCCCCAACATAAGAATCAGACTTGGAAACTTAACACAAGAAATTAGGGAATTATATTTACACTTCCCCATTACTAAATGTAGCTGATTACAGGTTACAACTAGACTTCCATAAAGGTAAGTGACCGTTACTTCGAAAAGTAATTCATCACTTTCACGGCGTTACTTTCAATCTTACTTTCCAATGGTAAAGCGCCGTTCATATATATGCAACTAGTAAGACCGAGAGATAAGACCGGTTTTAAGCTCTTGCGACGTCTTAGGACCGGATGCGCTGCTGCGGAGCAGGTCCTAAGACGTCGCAAGAAGCTTAAAAACCGGTCTGGTCTTTCTCGGTCTTACTTGGCTGCATATGTGTGAACGGCGCTTAAGAAACAAGACGCAAGTGTTTTGGAGGCGTTTATTGTTGTGGCAACTCACACTTTTGAGTCCTTGAGCAACATGTGGCTCTCAAAATCTCATCAGACATCTTGCCTCGTTTCTATGTGCAGATATCGTCCGCTGCACTAAACACCTTTTCAGTCCACCTTTTGCAAACAGGTGCTCCCACCTGGACGCTAGAACTGCTTGGCTAGGAAAAAACGCGTTCGTAATGCCTCCACTACCCGCTCGACACCCAAAATGTCAGTTAGATCCGGTTGGCCCATTGAGACGCTGTGTCCTAACTACGGCTCCACCAAACTTCGCTTTTCTCCACAGTGTAGATTATCTTGGACCCTGAAGTTTATACAAAGAAGACATCTTTTCTCTCTCTTTCTTTCTCGACCAGTGGGGAGCAAAGAAACTGTGGAGAGAGAACTCTCTTCTTTCTCGACCAGTGGGGAGCAAAGAAAGTGTGGAGAGAGAAAGATGAAAGCCGTTTACAACTCCCTGTAACGCCGAATTAGAGCGCAGCTCTTGAGGAGGAGGAGGAAGGATAGTGAGGGGGGGTATATGACCTCGGGGAGGGGAGCGGTAACGTGACCTCGGGGTCACATGACCTTGAGGGCGTCGCCGGGTTGCATGCAGCTCGGCAGCTCCGGCAGGTTGCATGCAACTTGGCCTGAATGCAACCTGGGTTGCATGCAACGCGCAATAGCGCCGACGCCGACGGGTTGCATGCAACCTAGGTTGCATGCAACTTAAGTTGCATGCAGCCTGAGCAGCATGCAACGCGCCGTTACGCCGACGGCGACGGCGACGGCGACGCCGACGCCGCTCAAGCCGGAAACGGACGCCTAAGAGCTGCGCTCTAAAAGAAAATACGCTCACAGATCCGCTACACCAGCTCGCGTGTACTTCGGCGGCTTTTATTTTATATTTGACTTTTTGTTGGAAACGCAACACTTTGAATGCAGGAGTTTGTCTAATATTGATTGCATGGAGAGTCCGGTTCCTTGTGTCAGCGTGCTCCCCACTTTGTTGTTTGCGAGCAAGCTGACAAATTACGATTTGCAAACAACCAAACCAAAAAGAAAAAAATGTTGAGTCGAGGTTTTAGGTGACGTGAGAGAAAGGTTTTGAGCATTTAAAGAATGCCAGTCTTTGCATTTTGTAAATGCAGGTGACAGTGTCATTCGGGTAGAGCTGACCCTTGCATAAGGATATATTTTTTTACGTTTTTGGGCTTGTCAGTTTTCCTCCGCGAGTGGAAACAAAAACGTTACGGATTTCAGCTATTCACCTTACGTTAAAAAAAGTAAGGAAATTACTTTAGAATCAATTTTCTTAAATACGTAATTATTTCCTTCCAAAATTACTGATAAATGTAATGGATTTCAAGTAATTTCGTTACTTGTAACGGATTACGTACAAGTCTGCCACGAACCACGGCCGCCATTTCGAATAAGCTAGATCCGAGAGTCCCACATATTAATCGAGTTATCCCAGAAACTATAGCGCTATTTTCAAGACAAATTTACCAGTATTATGAGAACATACCATGAGTCCTAGCAGTATAGTTATCTAATATATTATTTTCAACATGTCCTAACCCTTTTAGGGTGATATAATTATATGGAAACGTCCATGAATCTTGCTTCCTCGCGTGGGTAGGTTGGTGGCACCATAGAAAGTGCTGAGAGAGGGCCGCTAATTTTGGTGATGCAGCGCCGACATTTGCTTCCAAGGGCTACACGAGGAGCGGGCATTGTGTTCGGCAGCATTTGACGCTACTTGTCAGAAGAACTCAAACAAATCAATTGGTGCCTTACAGGTTCCCCACTTCTATAAAGCGAGTCGATGACTGTGTCATAAAGCTTTTAGAAAAGGAGAAACTAACGCCACAACAAACAAGCTTTTAGGCGTTGCACACAAGTATAATTGGGTCTTAGTAGTGCCGGTGCAAGTGTAAAGATAAAAACACTCAACCTAATATCGTTGCACGGCCCCCATAACTCTTTTGTTCTGATTGCCCATAACGTTTAAAATCGTAAAATATACATTGTAATAAGGCTAGCAGAGTAGACTAGCTAAAGAATTGTCGTACTTATGAAACCCCGAGACAAGGAACGTCATTACGCCCCCCCCCCCCCCCAAGAGTTTCCCAACTACGCCAAATGCTATCAATATTTTTACCACAAATATCAACACAGATGCTAAGTTGCCTGGAGCAGTTATCTGGGACGTCAGCGATGGCAATCCAATATTTTGGTTTTCTTATAGTAGATACAGAAAAGACTTGAGAATAAAATTCGTTTAATTTTTCGTAATAGTTCAAATGCTAACAAAAATGCATCTAAATATAATGTTGAGAACTATTAGTGGGGTTTTAAATTGTCAAGTAAATGTTTATGATGCATATAATAAATTTACTAAAGTGTTCACAACGCTTTACGACATAAATTTTCTAAACATTGCGGTGTCTAAAAAATATTGAAAGCCTTGGGTCACCGCAGTACATGTTGAAGTGATGCAGAAAATAATCGTTTATACAGGGCCTTCTAGACGTAAAAAAATCCAAATAAACTGGCTAGTTTCAAAGCCTTTAGTAACGAAGTCATTAGTGATCTAAAATGTTATATCATCGCATTACAAGGATATACTATATAATGATGCCGATCGACAATTTCATGACGTTGTATAGAAACATATTAACGAAGATATCAATTGTCATAAAGGGCCACATATTGTAGGTGAGTAAGTATAAACGAAAAACTAACACCCAAGCCCGTCTGACGGAACATTTTAACAACCAGGCTCTATGATGATACCGTTTTATTATTTGGTCATCATATTGCTGCCTGCGGGGCCAAGTCGATGTCGCTAAGTCAACAGCGTGTTTTTCTACAACGTAGGTGGCCGGGGTTCAATTCCTGCCATCCGCTCATGCTTTATTTTTTCCTAAGTTAATATAAATTCTCGAGTGTTTTAGATTTTTGCAGTTGGTTTACACTCACAAATTATAGAGAATTGCAAGCATTGCGTCCGACTGGTGCCCAATGCCTTCAAAGACGTGCCACTTACGCGTGAAGATAGCTTTGGCAAGCTTGCTCTTGCACGGGCTTGTCCGCATGAGCAGAGACATGACGCCGTCCAGTCGCTTTGCTTGTAATCGTCTATGTTTGAAGAGCAATCGAGGTCGAATGTTCTGGGCTTCCATGGAAGCCTAAAGAGAAGCTGTGCAGAGCCATGCAAATTCAGTCTCGCTCCAGCGCTCGATCCCGCGACTACGCATCCGTCAACGCTTACGACGCTGTCCCTTTTTCTTGCTTTATGTTCCGGCATCAGCTCGCCACATTAAACGTTTCGTTTCTTTCTGTTTATTCGTTGCCTCAACAGTTGTTATTTGTTTGTTATTTGTTAAAATATAAATTAAAGTACTTATCTAGAACCTACAAATGAGCGAGCGGCTTTTGTTATTCTACTTCAGAATTGTATTTTTTTGTATTTACATATTACACAGAAGATTTCCCTCCTGGCACGGCGGCTTGAATTAAATTTACAAAAAAAATTGCAAGAGACGACGAAAATGTGCTGTAACACACCCTTCACAAAAGTGTGCGTCATATAGAAGCTGCTGCGTCAATTATCTCAGCCCGCCATTGTATGGGCACGTACATACACTGATCACGTATTGGACACGAGGGTTGCGTCGTAAACTTGGGCGTGAACTGGTCTCAGCAAGTACCGAAGACGAGTGCTGCGTCAGCGTTCCGTTAAGACTTGGATCCAGTCACATACCTTGTGCCCAAGAAATGGCGACTGCAAATGTTGCTTGATTAACTTCCAAAAAGTGTCCATTGGAAACGGCAGCTGTTGCGTTGTTGAAAGATGTGCCTCTGGCATATTTGCTTTTAGTAGATGAGCTTGACGATATTTGTTTTCAGAGTTTAGCGTTTAGTAGAATACTTCAAGGAGATGTACTTTGAGAGAGACGGGCTTTTGAGAAATACTTTGACGTTATTGTGTTTTACAAAGTGATTTTTCGCGAAAGAATAATACTCAGACGTGCATTTTGATTGAAATTTTCTTATTGAACGTGGCTTCCGTTAATTGCTTTTTGTAGACTCGTCGGAGAACGTTCCTGAACCTCGAAGTAGTGGCGGTGACGACCACGATTTCCCGAGCTGCTGGCTTGTGGGCGACAGCGAAAAGGGGGGTGGGGGTGGGGGGGAAGGGGGGGGGGCGGGTTCGAAAGCGATAGAGAGTCGTACCATAGATGACGTAGTTTTGCGGGAACCGACGGTGGTGAAGAGAGAGCTATATAGCACGGTGCCGATGTCATGGCGCGCACCACTTAATCACATGGATCTTTGCGTAAGGACGCTTCCTGATGTTGCGGGAAAAGGGCAATACACAGCTGCCGGTGCAGAGTGGTCTTAGCCTCAGTAAAACTATTTGGCTCAAAGAAAAAAAGTTAGGTTCCAAGAATGGTTCATCCATTAAGGTTATCTCAATTTTAGAGACTTGGAAACTGTCCGTTGTCTTAGCTATTTTCGTAATAGTGAGCTTAAATGTCACCTTGTCTATTACTTCAAAAATTATCCTCGAAAGGTCTAAATCGTGATTAAATAAAAAATTGGTTTGGCTGCTAGTTGTAACGGAAAACAATGTTCGACAAAGTATCTTCTGGCGTACCGCAAAGCAATGAACTGCCAGGAATAGTATCGACCATTCAGAATTCTAGAAAAAAAGAGAGGAAGATTAGCTTGCGAGTGATGCGGCCGTTCATCTGGGGGGCCCTGCAATGTTTGAATGGATAGTTCTAGAGTTATCATCAACAATGAATCAGTTATTTCTGTAGTATTAACACTTTTTTCAAACATTATTTTACTCCTCTAGAGCCTTTGGATACTAACCTTTTTCGATAATAAATCGGCAAAGGTGCGAATACCTGAGCCTTCCAAGAAGTAAAAAAAAAACAAAAAACGATGGTTTTCAAGATTACCTACAAGTTTGGTTTTACACAGGATTTTTTGTTAAATACTTCTTAAATTTAATAAGAATGAACGTTTATTTTATGTATTTTAACATTTTTGGGTTCTCGGAAGTTACTATATTCTTATTTCATTGCTACTGTGCTAAAAAAATAGATAAAACGCTAGTGATCAAACATTTAAACAAAATACTAAATTTACTAGAGACTCATTCAAGTGTGAAAAACTATTTACAAAAACACGTTTCACTACGATTTTCTTTTCTTTACAGATGCTCCGTGCAGCGTTCACGGGAAAGTTTTCGACTTTCAGTTCAAGACTTCTGATGAATTCATATTCACTGACTCTCCCCCAACCTGCTTGCAAATTCAGTTCTTATATTCAGAAGAGGGACCGAACAGTTTTAGTGAACTCTGGGTGCATTATAAAGAAAGCGACAGAAAGAGGTAAACTTAATATTTGCTCTTAATTGATACCGTATATACCACTCCCTAAACGGATGACTAACGAAATTTCAGGCACGTTGAACAAATAAAGCTCAAGTATAAAGATCCAAGTGAAAGTGGAATAGGGAACACACTTTTTTTCGCAGTTTCGAAGCCAGTCTATAATGGTATGAATAACATATGTTTCTTGAGCATGCTAATATGGGTCCGATATATTGAAAACATTTCGCAAGTGGTTCTTAACTTTAAAAATAATTAAAGCTCAACGTTCGTTTTATAAGGGAGGTATGTAAAAACCAAAATTGTAGTTTTAATGATGTCAAGATCGCATATTCCGATTTATTTGAGACAGGCCTAGTTTGGGACTGCCAGTTGTGAAATTCCGATTGGTCATTATATTTTTCACGTAATGCTGACACAAGTTATTGCAATTATTTTTACTTTCTTTCTCATTTCCTCCTTTTGTTTATATCGTTGCAAAACAGAAAACGTTTCTCCTTACCCTTATAAGAAATAGTTGACAATAGTCGAACATATCTTGCGTTTCCAGCCTCTCAACTTCAGGCCTTCTTCTGGGACAGGCGCTTTTTTCTGAATGTATATTGTTTGTTTTTTGGGTCACCTCATTTGTTAAAGATAGAAGTTGTGCACACATTTTGTCGCCCGATCCACGTTGATTACAGCGAGATCCTGTACCTTGGGCGGAGCGGATTAGCGTGAAATAACATCGCTGGCGTAGGATGCTGGATTGGATACCATTATTGGAAGTGCCTGTTGAGGTGTATCCCCTGGTACAGCATAGTATACGAGATAGATATCTTCCCCTTGGGTAATTTTCAGGTATCAAACACTCCCTTCTGATTAAAACAATTGATACATTTGACTCGGGTGCCTTGTTTGTATCACCGCCTACAATCATTGCAGCTTTTATAGACTAAGTTTTGCTGCGTTGAGCTTAGTACGGTTAATGATAAGGCACCCTCCTCAATGCTGAATGTCCAAAATTCCAATCAACACATCCTTAGCTGTGGAGACCATGCATTGAGAGAAGTAATTAACTCGTAGTCTTCTCTCGAAGAATTTATTAATATGGTTCTTGCGTTTAAGAAACGGAATCTCGACGACGACGACAAAAATATAACTGAGGCCGGAGAAACCAAACTCTGCCTACGCCGAGATTCCCTGCTTGTATATAGTTGTAATATAGCGCTACTTAGGTCTGAAAGGTAACGTCTATGAGTAATTAATACACCGAAATATAAAACAAAGCGACGACGATGAACGAAGGTCAACCTGGGCTGAACCCGCCAAAGTAAATATCGTCCTAACAAGGTACGGTCAATCATGAAGGATTTACAGTGTTCGATTGAACCTTACCAGGAAAGCGCAAGATGTTAAGAGTACGGGGAACACCTCCAAGAGTATTTTGAGTTGCACAATGACCGGATCAAAACCAGTCGGACGAAAGTGTCAGTATGGATCGTGTTAATCCGGCAGAAGTCATATTCCAGACATCAGTGTCCCCCCTTCCTACAGGGGCAACCAAGGAAGAAGACTTGCACGAAGATCTCGTACAGCTGCAACGGAAAAAGAGTAGCACAAGTGACCGATGACCGGAGCGGCAAAATCGCGACACGCGGCGCTCTTGTTCCCAAGCGTGCCGATAGCGAGAGTGCCAGTCATGTTCCATGTCTCAACGCGGGGGTGGCCGGCAGAAAATTGAGGGATAAGATAGCTGTTAAAATGAGGGCTTTAGGATGGGCTGTTTTCTGCCGGCCGCCCCCACGTTGAGACATGGAACATGACTGGCACTCTCGCTATCGGCGCGCTCGGGAACAATAGCGCCGCGTGTCGCGATTTTGCCGCTCCGGTCGTCGGTCACTTGTGCTACTCTTTTTCCGTTGCAGCTGTACAACTCCTGAGCCGATTCTACTCGCCAAAACGGTTAATGATAGCCGAACGCTTCGAATTTCGAAATCATGACCAAAGATCAAGGGAATCATCAACGACGTATCTAGCGTAATTGAGGCAACTAGCGCTCACCTGCAAAGTTTGAGACAAACTAGAGGAGCAGTTGCGTGACAAATATGTCTCTGGTCTCAATCATATGGTTGCCAATAAGCAAAGTCTAACAACTGACGCGAGCTGTTGAAACGGAAGCTTGACTGGAGGTGGCTGAGGATCAAAATAAAATTCTGAAGAATTCACCCGCCACCCCTCAAGATGACGATAAACAGATAGTAAATACAAGTGTTTCCTGTTGGTGTTCTCTTAGAACCAACCAGACCCCTCAGGATTGCCGGTACAAAATCTACATCTGCGACAAGTGTGCACAGAGAGATCTTCTGCGTGAAGCCCTGTAAAAGAGTGGCGCATACAAGAACGGAGGGCAAACGTTAAGCCTGGACGTAAACGCAAGCGTCCTGCTGCTAGACAGCAACCAAAGTATTCATGGGCACTTTTCTGCCTTTTCAGTTGTCGCACTGCTCCAGTGCGACAACTGAAAAGGCAAAAAAGTGCGGATGAATACTTTGTCCATTAATGATGTAAAGCTTGATATATAGGTGCACACAATTGCCACGGTAACAAATTTCGAAGCGGTTGCAAGGTTAACTGAAGATTCGTAAGTTGAAGTGAAACCTTCACGGGACCAAGCTTCACACTTGCTCAGGACAAAGCCTAAACGTCTGTGGCGTTACCGATGTGGTCAAGATCAACCATAGGACATGGACGTTGTCACTCGTGGTGAATGCAGACGCACCATCACTGTTGGAAAGAAATTGGTTTCAGATCCTGGACGAGACGTGGATGTTGGCACACACGTTTGAATGCTGTAACACACACGTTCTGCTTAGATGGCACACCTGAATTGTGCCAAGAACGTTTGAAGGAGGAGCTAGGTTATTTCAATGAAAATGATGATAATCAGCAACTACACACAGCAAGTGGGCAATAGTTACAGTAAACATTGCAAAACGTAAAATGAAGTCCGGATATCTGGAGACTACAAGCTCACAGAAATTCCACAACCGGAAGTGAACAACTGCTCTCTGCCAGCATCCAACGGCTAGTTCATAAAGTTCAACGGCGGGAAAAGTTCACGAAGCTGGATTTAAGACTTGGCTATGATCAACTGATGTTGAACGTGAAGTCTCGCAAGTATTTTACCATTCACACACACAAGGGGCTCTACAGATACAAGGGGCTCTACAGATACAAGGGGCTACTGTATGGAATCGCTTCAGCCCCAATCATCTAGCAGAAACAAAATGGAGATACCCTTGAAAGAGATTCAAGGTGTTTGCGTGTTCCTGAACGACGTTTTGGTAACCACAGACGACTACATAACGCACGCAAAGAGGCTGCATGAAGCGCTAATCTGCAGGAACTAGACGATACGATTTGATACAATTTGATGTTTTACCACAATAACATGCGGTGATTAGGGGGTCGAAGCAAACTTTGAAGGAACACAGCTTGACGAAACTCCGAGTCCCTCATTCAGGAGCTACGACGGAGCAAGACAGGCTCAAAGGAAAAGAATAAAGTCGAACGAATTATGACTGAAAAAATCAATTGAACATTTTGAATATGCAACTATTTATGGGCGTTCATAAAGTTCGTATCATTGTCACGAAGGAATAGAGATTCGGCAATCAAACTCGAGTAGGAGTTGACACTTTTTCTACATGTTCGCCACCAAACGTTACGCATTTTTGCCAGGAATGGACCTCATGCCGGAGGCTATTGTTTTAGAACTCCTGGTTTTGAGTGTTCAGAGATCGCTCCACTTCAGCAATCACTTGGTTGTCGTCCTTAAAATGCTTTCCTCTTGTTTGGCCACACTGGAAGCGTCAATGCCATTTAACCGCATCTTCATAAACTTGGGCGTTTTCCCAGAACAACGCTCCCAGATTGGAATGAATATCCTTGGCATTGCTTCCCTTCAAATGGAAAAAAAAAACGAATCACTGCATGTGCTTGGCACCAACGGGTGGTGCCATTTTGGTTTCGACTTCCTAGCGGTGTACCGCGCTACTGTAGCACGCAATGTGTAACAGTGTGCGGAAACCAGAGGGGCGAGTGCTAATGTTGATGCCTGTTTTGTTCCGCTTTTTTTAATTTTTTGTGCCGATAATACGAACTTTATGAGCGCTCCTCATAAATTCGGTTATACCTACATTGCGATTGAAATAGTTATTTAATAAAAAAAGGCAAAATGCAAGCTAATGTATGCATTCAATAATTATTTCTAGATTTACGAATTTTTCAAGACTGGTATTGTTCTGGATGAGTAGTGTTGCCGTTTTTTTCTAAACCTGAAAGGCAAAAAATGAAATCTGATCTCCCATGTACCGAATATTTATAAACAGTGGTTAAACAGTAATTATATAATTGGTCTACGATAATGAGTTTGTATAATCTAACTAATGAATGAGTTGGATGAGTGTAAGAAAAGTATTCTATTACTATTTTTGCCTTTTTTGTATTAGATGTTTTGTATTAAGAAATGAAAATGAAACCCTTAACTAAGTTGCAAAACCAGACATGAGAATAAATCAACTAATATAAAAAAGCATATTTTACAGTTGTTGGGAGATTACGTATTTATTTGTGTAAAACTTCTACCGATTTATTTAACTTAGAAGTAATATTTTATATTAATATTCTGTAACATATTACCTGAAACGATGACTCCAAGTGTTTTAATACTACTTAAAATCTCAATGTTTAAAGACTCGAAATTATTAGAGTTACAAAGTTTGTTATTTAAACCATGTGAAGGAAACGTGGCAGTTTTTGTTTTTATTGCTTTAATATGGAAGCCGTTTATCTCAGCCGATGATTTTGGTTGGAAAAGAATCACAAACTTCGGTTAGCGAAAAAAATTGAATTTTTACGCAAGATAAGGTCGACAATCTGGGACACATCGTCAGTAGTTCTGGTATGAGCAACAATAAGCAACTAGGTCCAAACAGTACAGGACGCACCTGTCTCGAAATATTTGAGTGAGCTTCGATCTTTTCTGAGGCTGGTTGCTATACAGACGTTTCGTATCCAAGTTGTCAACACTACTGATATCCTTGACACTTCTTATGCGTGAAGACGCACCGTGAGAATAGACACCAGGATGCAACAAAAATTTTCAAAGAACGCAAAAGATACTTTTGTAGGGCCCCACTGTTGGCTCACTACACTCCTGTGCCACATTCAATAATTGATTTTGTCCTGTGACACCTCCTCTGTTGAAGTTGGTGCCATGTTAGCCCACGTGTAACCAGACAAGACAAAACGTCAAATTGCTTATGCATCAAGGACACTTTCTAAAGCTGAAGAGAACTATGTCCATCTACAGAAAGAATCTCTAGCATTATTTTTTGGAATGAAGAGGCTCCATGACTACATAAATGAACGTCAGTTTGTCCATGGTGGCAGACAAGCCGCTGGTGACAAATCTCGTTCGCATTCGACCATCGCAGCTGCAAGGTTGCAACATTTGGCAATGCTTCGTTCAGCAACTCAGTACGCCATGATCGGCAAGAAGTCCAAAAAAAACCTACATGCGGAGGCTCTATCTCACCTACCAGCAGGTGTAGAAGGATAGCCAGGAGATAAACCACTATACCTTAAGTTTCTATTTATGGCAGTTGGACTTGTGTCCAGCGGACGAAAAATATCTGCAAAAGGCAGGGGTCAAGAATCAAGTGTACAGTTAAGTCTTGGCATTTACATTATCTGGATGTCCAGAGAAACTAAGTCAAGACCTGGAAGCATTTTTCAAGAGTATCATGGAACTTACGGTGGAAGAGGATACCTATTGTGGTTAAGCATAGTGGTTATTCCAAGAGCACCTAGGGCAAGGGTGTAAAGCAAACTTTATGCAGGGCACGACGGCAAAGCACACATAAATAGTTTTGCAAGACTACATAAATGGCGCATATACCATCGACAGTAACATTTTCAAGATAGTCAAAAAGTGTCCTTATTTGCAAGAAATGTTGTAATCAACAACCACAAAAGTGTCTCCTCTGGTCGACCACCGAAAAACCCTGGGAACGCCTCCACACTGGCTTCTACGGACCGTTTGTAAGTTCAAAGTTTCTCCTTGTCACCGATGCTTTCTCAATGTGGCTGGATGTGTAAACAATGTGTGTAACAAATTCCGAAAAAGTCGTGGAAGTGCTAGGAAACTTGTTCGCAGAACATAGGCTTTACGAACCACTGTTTCCTACAATGAACCGCTCTTTTATTGCGAACATTTCAAGGAATTCCCGAGAGGAAATGAAATCAAGCACAAGTTCTAAACTTCATTTCAACCCTCAACGTACGGTGCCGCTGAACGAGCAGTACTATTAGTCAAGCAAGGACTGCGAAAGTAGACGGAACAAACTTTACAAACGCAGCTATATCGCCTCCTGGTGGCTTATTGTTGCATACCTCACACTTCCACCGATTTCGCACCAATTGGGCTGTTGTCTCAGCTAAGGTTGAAAACAAGGTTGGACGTATTGCCTTAAAATGAGAAGCCATCGAATGTTCAAGTCAAACGAAGTTAAAAAAAGAATGTTTCAAGAAGAAGACAGTGTCTCAGTATAATACTACAGCCACCCCCAAAAAAGTTGGATTCCTGGCACCATCCTCAAGTGTCCCGGAGAAGCACACTATAAAATCAAGGTGGTGAACGAAATTTGGAAACGGCATATTACAAATTTCTTGGACGCACCACTTATGCCACGAATACCACGGAACCTGAGCCGGAGGTTAAATTCCTTCCCGAATAGGAACGACCGGTTTCACACTTAACGGCCGCTACATCGGGTACCCGCACAACACCCGAGACTCTGGGACGTCGGGACCGTCCAAGCACTCATAAACCCGTGCCTCGTTATGAACAGTGATATTAGTCTGAGAGAGTGTTATGTTTAAGAAACAGACGCTTAACGACGACGAGAAAGATAGATAAAACGAAGCTCGCGACTAGTCGAACTCTGCCTACGCCCTGATTCCCGGCATATATATATAGTTTTATTATGGTACTACTAAAGTCCCAGGGGTTACGTCTTGGAGTCACTAAGGAACTTGAATATACACCAGTAAAGAAAGCCTCCCACAGAGTTGTCTAGAAAAAAGACAGTTCAAGAAATTGACGTACTGATATTTTTAAACCTAACGCAATCCACCTAAACATCCTGAACACTTTCTATTTTTGTACGATGAACGGATGCTCTCAAAACTAGTAATATCACGAGAAGCATAAACTCTAAAAAACGGCTATCGAATTTGCTTAAAGATTACCTCCAAGAACAGAAACTCCCAAATACATACGAGTAGTTGAATAATGAAGAGTTTTAGAATAGGGGGCTCTAACGCTTTAGGTCACATAAGCACCTCGGGGCGTCTAACTGCTCATGTGCAGAAGTTCAGCACTGGCTCTATGAGACGTCGCAAGCTGCTCGGGGGACCCAAAATGTTAATGTTTTCTATTCTTAAACTCTCCAATATAACGTTATTATTACTACTCAATCGTTTAACACGACTGGTGTAACTTATAACAGGACCTCTGTAATGACTTTCAAGAACAGGACACTTAACGTGCACGCCTTAGCAAAGTATAAGCCAGATGGGACTTTCAAAGCATTTTACCTATGCGCGGGAGTCGGCTTAAGAAAGCTTTTTCTGAATTCACATCTAAACAACTAATTAGGTCGGGTCACAATTCTGACCTGTTACCAGAAAAAATAGATTGTTCTCCCCTATTTAAACAATCCATAACAGTCTCGAGTTTACGCTGGCTTGGTTTTATCCTAGTGGAAGTAGCTTTCCTAGAGATGTAATTATTTTGTATAAATTAATAGCTTTACTATAAAGTACTGCCGAATTCAGGATAAAATTTGCTCAGTACTCGCAACACTTGTGCCCGTTTCAGAAGAGAGTAACCTTAACACACTTCCGCGTTTTGCACGTACTACACGTTTCCCTAAAAATAATGCTTAAGAGGTTTTTCATAACACTCAGCTAGTTCCCATTTTGAACCATATGTTTATTTTTAAGACAAGGGAATCTGGAACACTTTACAACAAATCTGACTTCGGAGAGTACATTCATAGCCCTTAGTTCCATGAATTCATTTATCGCTCTTAATTTCGACAGAATAAACTTAAACGTATTTGATTTCAAAAAATTCTGCGCAGCGATTGCCACAGGGAATTCGGCAACCCTGAATGCAGCTTGTTATCTAGCCAAAACGTAGTGACGCTTCGGATAGTTATCGCTACTTATTTAGCTAAATATTATGTTTTTGGAATACCCAACTTCCACCGTGACTGGCAGTGAGTTCCCGAAAATTGTAGGCTTCTTTCTCGACCACATTATTTGTAGGATTTTGTTTAGTCTTCTTCGGAACTCCAGCGCTTGAGATCGTAAAAAAAAAATCCCCAAAATTTATGTTAGGCAACAGGATCACGATCTTTCAAGCATGGCTTGTATCAGTTGAGCTGTTCTATATGACCTATGACTGATTAAATGCATCTATGTTTGCAGGTCTTATCTCCAAAGATGTTGAATTCCAAGTTCGCGAACATAATTTGTGTTACAGCTTGAAGGCAACATTAAGTGACAGTATGTAAAACATTGATATTTTATTGTCACCATTTTATATCTAATCACTAAACAACCCTTTCTTATATCACTGCTTTATACCGGAAGATTGGTGTTCGCTATTTTAAAGTTAGACACCTCAGTGGTTCTGGGAGGTGTCGGGGGTAATTTTGAGGGGAGAGGCTGACAATGATAAGCACCGTACGCTCTATTCTGTTCTACTAGATAATGGTTGCATTAGAAAGGTCATTACGGATAGTGACCCTAAAGGGCCCCTGAAAAGAAAATATTTTTTAAACAGTCTGGTTGGGACACGCGTGAGAAGAAACAAAATTTTACGCAAAAAAGCAATATTTTAGAGCAATAATGACGGTGCGAGATTTACTTCAAATTCTGAGCGCAAAGTCCACGACGCCACAAAGTGGTCATACGCTCTTTCTACCTCAACGAGATTTTCATAACCTCTCTCCACCTCAACGTCTTGGCCAAGCGGATCCACCTCTCCTCCCCACGCCCGAAATACCGAGAGAAAAAAAAAGTGGAAAGGGGATCACAACCGAGAAAGTCGCGTCTCGTGCCGTCAGTATTGCTCAAAATTGTTTTGAAGCTATACTGACGGCAATACTTTTTTTCCAAATTTTTGTTTTGCGCAAATTTTTCTTTTACACGCCTGTTCTAATTAGATTGTTGAAAAAAGAAACGTTGTTTTTTTAGCCTTTTAGTGTCGCAGGACTTATTGCTAAAGGCGCATTCCCACCGACGATGTAAGCAGTCGTGCGATGCGACTAGGTCGCATCGCAAAAAAAATTAGATGGTCACACCGGCGTGCGCGATGAGCGAGTCCAACGCCTTCGTTGGCGAGTCGTTTCTCGAAAACTCTCGCTCCGAACGCCGTTGATTGGCTCAGCCGCTCCGCGACTAGATCGCATCGCAAAAAAGTCGGGTCGAGTAGCGACTGCTCAAATCGCGTCTCTTGTTGCCTGCGATGGTCGCTTTTGCAATGAAAGTTATCGCGCGACTAGATCGCATCACCGGTGGGAACGCGCCTTTAGAGTACAAAGAACCAGCTACATTACCTTGTGATGGAGCAGGGCCTTGACGTGGTTGCGGTCCAAGAGACAAATGTTGAGTGGAAGGACCTGACGGAGCGTATGGTGCGACATTTTATTTCGGATTATGGTGTCTGTGTCAGCCGTGCGGTTGGGACTTCAGGGAGCTCTGTACTTCTTGTGTGTCACAGTTTAGGGGCCGTCCTCCAGACGATTACGAGATGTGCGGTAGAACGATTTGTTGTTTGTGACATTCCATTTTCTTTTTCTTTCCAGGGGTGAGTTATTTGTGTGTGTGCGCCAAACGAGGTTAAGAAATGGCGTTTATTTTTTTTTTAATGTCACCGGCTTTGTTGTATTTGCGATCATTTCTTTATTCTTCTTTTGGGGTTTAACTTGTTTCAGTTCCGCGAAAAATAAAACGAGTTTAACGCCACACATTGATTCGAGTACTGTCAGTTAAAAAAAAAACAATAATAAAAAGTAAAGGCCAGATTACGCGAAAGAGTGCATCAGAAATAGAGGAGACGTTCAGTTAACAAACCTTCAAAGGGTTTGTCATCCCCACCTAGACAGAGCGCATGTTTTTGTTTTTGTTGTACAATCGGTACCAATATTTCAGGAATATCATTTGCACATAGAAAGGTGATCATTTTGGACCTATGGGGACTAAACGCTAAGCTTTTAGATGAGCACGTTTTTCTTAAACATTATGATGCAAACACAGAGAAAACAATTAATGGGAATTTAAATGGGAGCGATATGAGAAAGAGGTAGGCACTGTTGCACCATGAAGAGGTAGTGCTTTACAAATGGAAGGAAAACGAAATAAAGCCCTTTTGCGCCAAATCCTGCAGACTTTAATAAGAAATAGAAATGTGAATTCCCGGGCGCTTTCAAAGAGGACATCACTACCATAAAGGAAAGAAAAATAACTTTTGGAAAGGAATTGTTATCGAAGTTACCTCGTGAGAGCGAGCTCCAAAAAGTTGACAGGAAGAAAAACGGCACAACAAGAGCGCTAGGTATCAAAAACAATTTTTTTAGCACTCTGAAAACAGGATTTTTAATTAATTTTTTTATTTTACATTTAGGTCCAAAGGCATTATGAGAGGAGTGTTTTTAGGCATAAAAATAGGAAACAAACAACTGTTTACAACAATATAACAAACTATACATTAGTTAAACAGTGAAACCAAATCAACAGTTAAACAGAAGAAAACATATGATTGCTAAGTGCAGTAAAAAAAAAAAAGAACTAGACAATTGATGCAAAAGAAGTACGTAGGTGATTCCAGTCACTTAATACTCATGAATAATGCGTAAAATGTGTTATAACTACAAAATGAATGCCGGCCTCATGATGACGATAAACACGTGCTGAAACAAAAGATGAAGCACTTATTAGCTTATTTCTGAGCGCAGAGTTATGGTAAAAGATTTAGTCAAAGAGACAAAGGCTTTAGATTCTTCGACGATGATCGAGGCAGGGAATATGTAGGCTATTTTTTTTTTGTTGTTATACCAGCGGTGCGCTTATAGGAAGCCGATATGTAACGTACCGTTTTCTTCTGAGCGGATCCAAGTGAATCAAAAAGGCAAGTAATACAGGAGATTTTAGATGGAGCCTGCATATTCAAGTTTTGATCTCACCGATGTTTTATAAAGAAAAAAACCTTTAACGATGAAGGTGCTCAACAGGAATTACTTTTGAGATAACCAAGCGTGCGACTGACAATATTACCAGGAGATATCAAATATTAATATCGCGCCCAGATATTTATACGGGTCTACAAGCTGCAATTAGTATCATTAAGGTTATACCCAGTAGTAAGAGTGGGTGTACTAGCCACACGCATTAATTTACATTGATTTATATTTAATTTAATTGACCACTGTTAGCGTGATTTAGTTATAGAATTTAGATCATTTGTAATTGATTTGAATCAAAATCATTAGAAATCGAAATTGAACATCGGGACTGACAAAGGATGAGACAAAAATTTAAAGAGCATTTTTTGAGTATTAGAGTGCTTTATTCCACTTTAGTCCAGTCGACCTTCGAATTTCAAATGCAATATTATGTTTTTGGCAGCATCCGAGGAAATTTTGCTGTGCAGCACCAAAGAAATGCGCATGTGCGGGAAGTGGTAGGGGAATAAATTGGGAAGCCAAAAAAAGATCAAAGGTCCTCCGCCAAATTTAGGTCCCCAAAAACCGTGCGAATAAACTCTGCAGCTGCAGGAGATTTTTTAAAATGCGCAAGCATTTTATGCGGCACTTCTGAATGAAGAAACTAAACCTTCACAATATGTGCTTGGTTTGTTAGCTCTATTCTACGTGTGTACTGCTACCAGACGATGAGAGCTATATTTTTTATTATGCGTCGTCTTATACAGAATACACAGTGTTTGCTTCAACTTTTTTCAATCAGAACCCTATGGAGGCGCATGCCGCTTAATCTAAAAATAATGGAGAAACTAGTATTTTCTGCTTGCACGAATAAAATGCCTCAACGTTGGGGTTGGAATGATTTGCTGCATATCTAAGCCAGATTCAGACCCCTATTCTTGATTCCGATGAACAAAATCTAAATATGGCAATTAGGTTGATTTTAAGATCGTATTTTCGTGAGGTTAACTCAATCTGCACGCGCTCCTAAAACAGAAAATACAATTGACCGTAAGTTTTTTCTTAAAAAATACGTCCAAACATCTCGACAAGCACCCTATGCCGATGAAGCTCAAGAAAGGGGACGTGGGGCAATGTTTTCGTAATCTTAGCGCACCGACAGAAAAAGTAATTTCCTTGTCTGGGCATGTCGACAGCCTTATTTTGAAGGAACTATTTCGTTCATAATTTGGAACTGTTTCATGGTTTTTTTTAAAGTAACAAGCTTGAAATTTGAACGAATTAGAATAAAGAAGACCGTTTAATAATTAATGCAAATGTGCAGTGGTACCTGGATAATACAAAACAATAATAATTCCAGGAGAAGACAAAAATAGGGTAAAAGGACAAACACAAATCTCAAAACGCAAACCATGTGTATTTTTTCAGCGCGCACCAGTCACCTAGCTGAGTTTGGAGATTTCTGTTTGTCCTTTGTCCATCCTTGTTCCCCTTCTCCAGAAATATTTGTCGTTTACCGTTGATCAAGAAAATGCTGTTAATTGTGCGAAGGCAACCTTTCAGGATTTCGCAAGCTCCCAGAGAGATACGCGTGAAATTCCCGCATGTAAGGCTAACTAAAATTAATTTTGCACTTATTTAACTCGGATGTCACGCGGTATTCTTTCTTCGCGCTTTGAGGAACAAGGTTGAAATCTCGGAAACACAGTAACTCCTATGATATGTTTAACTGGTTTTAAAGGCGCTTATTTTTCATATTCCTTGGTCTTTGTCAATATTCTATATATCAATTAGTGCTACGTAGATCATAAGAAATATTACAAAAATAATGCCATTAACATATAGGTAGCCTTATTGAAACCTGCGTCTTTTTTAAAACATATTTCACTTGAAAACGAGTTCCAGTACTTAATATTTATACTTTTGAAAGATGGAAAATTCTTTATGACAAAATAATTGACAAAATATTTTCATTTTCAGGGTGTTTTATTATCGTTTTACCTACAAGCAGTGGTGACTCTAGGGCTAACGACTGTGTGCCGACTGCAGAACTGGCCGGGTGCCAATATGAAAACTACAAGGTTTCCGAAGATTTTGGGTGCCTTGACTACGAAACGGTAACATGAATATATTTCTATCTGACACAAATCGTTAGACTGCTCTCACAAGTATAATTTCGAGGCATAAATGGCGGGATTATTGAAGTTTATGTCAACCTTAAAAGATAGTGAAGAAAACTTGAACCGAAGAAATGAAATATTTTCATTACTATTACACTATAAAGAAAGTATCCAAATTCCTTTTTCCGCAGAACCAGAAGAAAGCCACCGTGAAAAACAATACAACGATCCTAGCATATGAGGTATTTGAGAATAGCGCTATACCAAAAAAGCGATTTCTGTGAGGGAAATGAGCTCAGCGTCTATATATATATATATATAGGTGGTTTCATCTCAAATCGTGCAGGCAAAAAGGGTCGAAGTTTTAATTTCGCTGAAAAATATAGATGTTATGGCGTCGTCTCTAAAAACGCAGTAGCCACAAACGGCAAGTCCGTCGGATTTTTTGTCTCGACTTACTGAATTTTAAAAGAGGCCGCGGCGGAAAGCAGTGTTTTTCACATCCGTCGTGGGTCGGATGTTCTCGCTCTGATCTCCCGTCGTGGGATTTTCAGTCCACGTTATATTAACCTTTTTCAAGCACTCTGTGGGCACAGGTTAAAAGCTCTTATACCATGAAATAATTTTTAGGCTTTTCGCTTTTTCTGTAAAAATGTCAAAAACGCCCCCTCGGTCAATTGTTGACGAACTTTGACAATTAAATACTGGCGATCTGCTTGAGTTAAGCAAATTTTTTATGTCTATGGATGAGTCCAGAACACGCTCTCTTATAGATATTATAAAATGATTTACCTGTATTACATAGCCTTTGCGGGACGTTTACGTTAATGTTATGCGAAAACCAAAAAGTACCAATTTTAAAATCGATTTTCTAAAAAACAATATTATTTTTTTATTTTTTGTTAAAATGTAGATAGTGATAGTTGTCTACTCGAAAAGCAAGTCTAGAAAGTGTATATTTTGTTTGTATGTTTTATATTTAAGCATCAATATCGTACAAAAACGTGTTTTTTACAGCTTGAAACGGACTTGCGAATTGCGCGTCTTCACAAACTTTGAAATATTTTTGACTTTTTCCAACGCACCCACATAAAAATGAAATACAGTAGTTCCACCCTGTTATATTTATTGATCATTTAAACTTTATTATAGGTGGCAAGCTACATTGGAGCAGTTCAAAAAGCAGTTCAAAAGAGTGAAGCAACACTTCGTAACAGACCAGCAGGCGTCGTAAATTTTAATGTATAGAAATCGGCAGTCGTCCTATTGATTCGGGGCCTTCATTGGCCTATATGAACGTCCCGCCCTTTCGGAAACCAGCAGGTGACCACTGACCTTTCGCGCCTCGTTGTGTTAGATAGGACGGCCCGTGACAGTAAAGCGAGCAGCGCACCCTGATACACGAGGAGTGAAATGGTACGAATGTGTCGTTGACGCGGCGAACAAGTGACGGCCACCCAGGAGTAGTCAGTCAGTCCGAGTATTGAAGGAGGGAAAGCAAAGTAACTGCTGCCCGGGAAGATGAGAACACCATGGCCTTACAATATCGGCGGTCAACAACAGCTCTGCCTGCCAAAACAACGCCGCGTGCGAGCTAAAACCGGCGGCGCGTGACGAAAATCGCGCACGCACACTAAGATGGGCCGGTTTCGTTAGGGATGTGGGAGAATTTTGAAACCAGCCATCCGTGCACCCGTGAAACGATACCGCGTATTTGCCCAAGCTTCGAACACCCTATCCTAGAAATGGCCGTGCTCTGCAAAGTGGTTGTCATGTGCGTGTCCTCCGTGTTTTATTCTTTCAAGTTTATGTACTCTATCTCCCCTCCGCGGAAATCCGATAGCACCGAAGGGTTATATTTTTTGGAAACAGCAAAGCCCGGAGAGTAGCATCAAAAACGAGCGTGTTGGTAAATTTACTTGTGTCTATTCTGCCCGGATACTAGTTGGATCGAAGTCAGCCTCCTTGGCAACTATAACCGTTTGTGAAGAGTGGTCTTCTCCCGAGATGAAAAAGTTAACACCGGCTGACGTGTTTTTTTTTGTTTGTTTGTTTGTTTTTTTTTTAAAAAGGGAAGAGGTTAAAGAAAAAGTTTGAGTAACTGCATGCAGTAACTACCTCGAAAGCTCCTCTCCCGACATGAAGCTCGAGGCATGTTACGTCTCGGTTACCTTCTCGCGCACCGCTGCTCGAAACTATTCTTCACTTTGTTCCGCACAGCCACGACGGATGTGCGGAAGAGAGTGAAGAATAGATTCGAGCATCATCTGGACGCCATCATCCTGCAAGGCTTCAGTGTCATGGGACTGGACTCGGCGTCGGTCAGTTAAGACTTTTTTAATTTTATTTCCGTGTAGTGTTTCTTCGTTCCGCTGAACTTTGTTTCTCGGGTGCGGTTCTGCTGAACTTTTTTTTTATGTTTCGTTCCCGACTGTTTGTTAGCATTGTTTACTTGTTGGGCTTATTTCTTCGTGGCGTAGCGGCCTGACGGTGCTGTAGAGAGCGTGTTCGCACGCATTTGGTTGTGTCCCGTTTAGGGAATGCCCGGAGGAGTCTGTTTTTGTTCTTGCCGTGTGCGGCTGAGTTTTTCTGTCTTAATTAACTTTTTTTCCTTTACGTGTCGTTGACTTCTTTGTCTGACCAGGCGTGGAGATATCTCCTTGCCACGGCTCGAACCTAAATCTTTTATTTTTTAGCGCAATTTTCGTTATGATCGGAGTTGGGTAATTTTATTCTTATTTATTTATTTTTATTCCCTACCCTTTTCCGTGACAATCTCTCCGTGTGTTTCGGATCGTTTCTGTGTCATCACTTTTGTGTATTACGGAAGTGAAAGGATATTCCCTGGTGATCTGTGCTATGTGCGGTGAACAAACCTTATCGTTTGGTTTCGGAAAGAATTGTATATAATAGATCAATGACGTGCTGACTTTTCATGTCTTAGTAATATGACAGCTAATAGCTAGTCATGCTAGTTTACAGTGAAAGTTTTATCAATCGAAAAATGCAACGTCTGTGCCTCTTCGATATTGAAGGTCTACTAGGCCTGCTGATTTGATTAGATATGTTTCTCGTGGTTTCCCGCTCTTTTCAAAACATAAATACACTATTCAATACCACAAAATGCGTTTATAATTGATTACAAAACGCAGACAAAAATTCAAGAAAACTTTTTACAATTCATAGAAGCGCACGTTTTTTTTTTGTCTGACTTAGGTCTTGCAAAACGAAGACGTCTTTTTTCCGATATTGAGGCTTAAATATAGAACATACAAACAAAATATACACTTTCTCGACTTGCTTTTCGAGTAGACAACTATCATATCTACATTTTAACAAAAAATAAAAAATAAAAAAATGGGTTTTTTGAGAAAATCGATCTTAAAATTGGTACTTTTTGGTTTTCGCATAACATTAACGTAAACGTCCCGCAAAGGCTATTTAATACAGGTAAATTATTTTATAATATCTATAAAGAGCGTGTTCTGGGCTCTCCATAGACATAAAAAATATTGATGTAACCCAAGTAGATCGCCAGTATTTAATTGTCAAAGTTCGTCAACAATTGACCGAGGGGGCGTTTTCGACATTTTTACAGAAAACAAGCAAAACGCCTAAAATTATTTCATGGTATTAGAGCCTTTTACCTATGCCCACAGAGTGCTTGAAAAAGTTAATATAATGTGGACTGAAAATCCACGACGGGAGATCGAGCGAAACATCCGACCCACGACGGATGTGAAAAACACTGCTTTCCGCCGCGGCCTCTTTTAAAATTCGTAAGTCGAGAACGAAAAATCCGACGGACTTGCCGTTTGTGGCTACTGCGTTTTTAGAGACGACGCCATAACATATATTTTTTTCAGCGAAATTAAAAAATTCGACCCTTTTTGCCTGCACGATTTGAGATGAAACCACCCATATATTTATTTATTTTTTAGGGATACTAGAGTCCGATACAGGTCTGTGACAATAAAAAATTTACGCAAATACATTTATACGCAACGTGCATAAGATTCCTGCAATTATAGCAAAACAAAGCAAAAACTTGAGCCATTTTGTAGCTTGTTGCATAACGGTGCCGTCATTCAAAAACAAATGCGCTTCTGTAAAACTTCTATATAACCAAGACAGAAATGAACACCAACGTTTCGCTTCTCGTGGCCAAAATACACATTTTTAAATTATTTGCTGTAATGCTTTTAGCTAGTAATCACCTCTCACCTTGTTCTGAAGGAAAGTACTACTTACAGACTCAAGGCTTGATAGCTGAATTTAGAGGGGAAAATAGATTTTGTGTAATGATCCCCATGCAATTTCTCGCTTAATCTAGCTGAAAGCATTTCCCCGCTAATTTTTAGATTTAAATCTTGAATTGGAATTATACACCTGTTCAATCCAGGAATAATTGGCGCGAAAACTGAGCCGCGCCAACCTCGACGGACGTCTACAGAGATGCAAGTGAGAATAGATCCCTTCACATTACATAATCTTTAACAGCAGCCAGAGGAAGGACGTCGTATTCTATAGTGTATGACGTATTTGTGTTTTTTAGTGAGAATGTTTTAATAGTTTAGCTGAATCTGCATAACTAGATAAAACCTTAACGGTCGAGTCTTTCGTTCCTATCAATTTTCGAAAAACCATGCCGCAATAATTGTATTAAGGATACTACAAAGAATAAGTTAATATACAAACCAAGTCAAAAATATACCTTATGGCAGCAAACCCAGTGCTTACAGGCTGTCCAGATTGAAAAGCATAAAACTGAAATATTGAGGGCGAAAGTTTGTCGCCTTTTCTCCCTTTCGGTTGCATGTTGGTGCATCCGCTCGTTCACTTCCATAACATTCCGGCTGTCTCAGGCTTCAAACCTGATGTACCTTGCAGATATTTTCCACGAGATGATGAGGTCGCATCCTCTGAATTTAATTCCAAAAGCGTTTGAAGTCTCAATCGCAAGAGCCGACGTTACGATTGCAACTACCTCTAGAGCCGCCGGCACACAAATCGGCCAACTCAAATGTTTCCCGTGCACGGTACAAGTAGTTTCCAAATTCTAAAACCCCCAACAAAGAAAAACCAGGTACAAAAAAAGCAAGCCTAGTTCCCGAAAGACAACAAAGACGGCAGTATTTTCCGGGGCGAGCGCGATTTTGCGTTTAGGCCAGAACTTCCAATACAGCATATGCAAAAAAAAAAGCGCTATCCAGTGTACAGAACGCGACACTGTTAACGCGAACAAGCGATCGCCGGTTTTTCCAGTTTTTCTCTTTGAGACAAAGGGATGTCATCCAAGTTGTTATTGCTACGTAAAGAGCTCATTTAGTTCTATAATGTAAGCGATAACATTTCGTGCTCGCTAATAGTATTTAGAAGTAAAATGCGAAAATGCGCCGATGTCGTGTTCGCGCTAACAGTGATCGCGTACTTGTGTACTTATGATATATTATCAAATTTCCGCAATAATTGGGGTCTGTGACCGATCGCTTAGCCAGAAAGACAAGTGTCCCGTTGAAGTGATAGTAGTAAATCTAAAGTATGATCTCGAGCTGCCAGTCCACGACGAACCTGCACACAGCGTCTTCGATAAAGTCGGTTCACTGTCCTGGATGATTCAGTTTACTGCTTAAGTGAGTAGACTTGTGACCTCGTTAAATACTCTTTCCAGAATTTTGCGGCCGTCTTTCTCTTTTCTTTGTTTATTCAAACGAAACACCAACCCATTGAGTGCAAAAATACATTGTCTTAATATCATGAAAATCAAGTTAAATAAGGATGCGCCTCGTTCAAACATGGAAGATGTGAAAAAAATATGGCGGCTTCGAATGGCATAATGAAGATTGCTGGCAAGAGTTTTGGTATATGGCCAATTGTGTAATCGCGAAATATATATTCACGGCGGGAACAATACGGGACGCTCGCACGCCACTCATGGGGACCCTCAAAGGCATCATTGAGTAAAACAGTACTTTTCACAGCAATAGTTATTATGGTTCTTCCCAAACGCAAAGTGGTGTAGTGGTTGTAGGCGTTCGTCGTTGATATTGGAAAATGCTTAAAAGAAAAAAACCGTCGCGGGTTTTTAAAAATTATGATCATGATTCCGCAGATTGTGAAGCGAGAGCGCCACCACAGAGCCACATCAGGTGCCCCAACGCGCCGCCTAAGAAAGTGCATGTATTTGCCACAGCTGGGCATATCAGTATCACTCAGCACCCGCTTATGTCGGTGACGTCCTATTGCGCAACCCGAGTCTCACGTCATCTCTCATTAGATGGCCAACTTAAACTAACACTGATTTTTTCAAATAGACCGTCGCAGTATACCCAAGCATCAGGAGAATGCGGTGGATTGGTGTTCCACGCGCCACACGCGCACGCCTTTCCTGTATAAGATATTTGAAGTAAATAACAAAAAAAAAGCGTTGACGAACGCGCGCGCAACATGCCATTTGTTTTATGTATTTGCTTTAGAAAAGGTGCTACTGCTGGGAGGCCGGCACGCGCGGCGCGTGGAACACCAATCCCTGCATTCTTGATGCTTTGGGTAATATAGCAAATGGTCTATTGTAGGGCGCCTCAATGTCCTCTCTGTTTAGGGCAAGATGCCACCCTTGTAGTATCCGATGCCAACAGCACGCGCTCACGCGGGAAATACAAAGAAATCGCCGAAAACAAAATGTCGCCATAGTCACATGTCAGCGCCACAGACGCGTGTGCAGGGACACGCTCTTTCACGCGCTTCTGAGCAAAATTACGTACGCGCGTGGGACAAAATGGCCGGATGACTCCACCTCAAGCTAAAGCGCACATGAAGGCACCCGAGTCTATTGGATTCATTGTTTAGCATATAGAGAAAACATATTTTAGGACGCTTCGTTGGGGTTGTTCGAAATTGTAGTAAACTATAGTCGGGGACGGTTAAGAGTCAGGGCAGTTACTGTGCCTTCTTCCATTTCAACAGAGTGGACGCTGGAGAGGAAGTCGCCTCCACTCTGGCGTTTGCTCTGCTGAAGTTGAAAGAGGTGGGAGGATCTTCCTGAAATATTAACTCGTCACCGACTATAGTGTCCCTGTTTAGTCATAAAACGGCAGACATCAAACTCCATGAGGGTATTTTCAGATAAGTTCGACTGACTGTATGCAGTGACCATTTTTAATTTTTCAAAAGAATAAATATTTTGTAGAGTCAATGATTATCGAAACAAACCGACATCTGTTTTAGGAAAAGAACAAAAAAAAAACAACATGTTTTTCTTTGCGAAACAAAATTATAGGCACACTCAGTGCTGTCGTTTTCCGCAAAAGTAAAGGATACGGGCCTTTTCGGACACCTCAAAATTGACTCAAACTATGTGTAAATAAAGGTGCACTCAAAACGTTTCTTAGATCGTCTGTTCTTGTAGAACCCATAGATGACAAATTTATATTTCTAAGCAAAGTGCGAACATGTTCAAGCGTGTGAGAAATTGACAAATTGACGGGGCAAAGCGGACGATGGTTTGAAAGGAGAATTCTTATTGCGTCTTTGCATGAGAGTCGCAGAAAATGCGCACGGTCCGGAGCGATCGAGAGGCACCCCCATGTCGCATGCTCTCGCAAGGCCTATTTCACAGCCGGCGTGTAGGGTCTCTGTGTACGACACGTAAAGAAAGGCGGCTCCGCTTCACACGTGTTTATCTCAGCATTTTGCCTGGCGGTAACATAATATGGCGTGGCGGAACGGAGCGCCTCCTCACAGCATTGGAGCCGCCCCCGCGGTGGACCGTGAACCTCGATGGAGAAGAGTGGTGCTGGAGAAAAGCGTACCGGTGTTTTGAGAGTGATACCAGTGATAGGAGGCCCCAGAACTAACGTTCAGCTTTTACTTGCCTTTCTCGTGGACCATCCGGCGAATGCTTCGTGAGCATCGTCCGTGAGTCCTGTATACGTTCAGCGCTCCCCGCGTTTCGATGGCTGAACCGTACAGCATAAAGCGAGTGTTCTGCGCTAAATATCCAATCCAGGTACAAGAAAAATATCGAATATAAAAGACATTTTTGCAGTGTGAAAGATTTGGACATTGATTTTTTAAAGAAGAATATGCCAGAACTAACTAACCTACGTTTGAACACCTTTGGAGGATCGAGTTCTATACCACAACAACGAAGGTTGGTTGAAGTGAAGATGCGCAGTCGGTACAGTCATGAGAACTATGTTATCGAAGCGGTCGAAATACCATTCACATGCAATAGACGTTGTCCGAGTACCTGTGGATCACGAGTTTGTCCAGAGCATCGAAAGAGAAGGAGACTGCATAGCAGATAAGCTTCTTCTCCCTGGTTTTCCTACGGAACAAGGAATAAGCCTTCCTTATTGGCTCAGACCAACCGTGGAAGGTCACGACCGACCAGATGCGGCGATGTGAGGGCACCTCCAGTCTAGTGGCCTTCAACACCAAATTTGATTGGACTTTTCAGGGACCAGCATCGCTGCATAGCTCTCTTACTGGATCTACTAAGACTGATGGTCTGCGCGCTACGACTTGGGACAATTGAAAACGTTGAAAACCCTGGAAAGCATAGGAGTAACAGATAACCTGTATGACGCTGGTGAAGAACAAAACGCGGTGTAGAATGAGTTTGAACGAACTATCGTAAAAGTAAACGGACGTTATGAGGTGAGCTTGCCTTCAAAATCTAACGCAGGCGAGCTTAACGATAACAGAGCTGTAGCGCTGAAGCGACTCGAAGCTTTGCAGAAGCGACTCTCACAAGTATCTCACGAGTATCTCTTAAGAGATTATGAGAATGACATGTGCGACTATTTCAAAGCTCGACATGCGAGGAAGTCCCACCAGGTCCTCGGACAACTCACGTATCTATTACATGCCTCACCAGGCAGTGATTCGGATGAATTCTGAAACCAGAAAACTAAGAGTGGTGTTCGATGCATCATCACATTCGCAAGGAGTTGCCTCACTGAATGATCATCCAGAAAAGGGGCCAAAGATGAACGCCGATATGGTCGAGATTCTTATAAGTTTTCGAACATACCCTATCGCTATCACAGCCGATATATAAAAGGCTTTTTTACAAGTAAGCGTGCAGCCTGATTATCGTGACGTCACTGCGGTTTTTATGGTTTGACAGCGCTGAAGTACCGACTGAGGAGCACCAAGTTGAAGAATGGCGGATGACCTGCATGCCGTTTGGAACCTCGGCGAGTCCATTCCTGCTTTCGGCAACTCTCAAACGTCACCTGCAAAGCGTGAATGGAGAAATGAAGGAAGCCGTAAGTTTTCTTCAGAAGTCGTTCTATGTTGATGACTGGCTTTTCGGAGCTCAGACAGTAGAGGACGCTAGGCACCTTCAAACCCAAGCCAATCAAGTCGTGAAAGAAGCCGGGATGACACTTCGAAAATGGGCTACAAACTCCAGCGAACTCCAGGAAGTGATCGACGAAGGTGGCCTGGCAACTGACTTATCAGAACCCAGAGGAGTCCTTGATCTGAAATGGAGACGGGATAATGACACTTTATTGATTCCGGTCAAAAATATCCTGAACTTTATCGACAGTAACGACAGGACGAAGCGGGGAATGCTACGCGCTGCAGCAAGGGTTTTCGAGCCACTGGAAGCTCGTAGCACCCTTGAGATGAAAGTGAAGATTTTGTTTCAGCGCCTATGGGAACGCGGACTCCATTAGGACGGTGAACTTCGTGAAGACCTCTCAGGAGACTGGCAAAATGGTGTAAGGAGCTTCCACAGATAGAAGACATAATGACGAACCGGTGCACCATGAGCACACGAAAACAGCAGCAAATACTGTACAACTTCCTGTCTTCTGTCTGTGACGCTAGCCCTCTCGCTTATGGAACCTGTGCGTACCTGAGGGTTGACTACATGGAGGGAAACGTAGACGTCAGTATGGTGTTCGCCAAAACATGAGTAGCTCCTATAAAACGGTTGACAGGTCCTCGTCTCGAGCTTATGGCGGCCGTGATCGGTAATCGAATTGGCAAATTTCTCAGAAGGATACTGGAGTTCCAGGGGCATTCTTCTGGACCGGCAGCACAATCGTTCTCCATTGAATCATGGGCTCGGCCTCCAAGTGGAAACCTTTCGTTGCAAATAGGTGACCGAAATTCAATCCGGAGGGGAACCAACAAGTTGGAACCACTGCCCTGGACTAGAAAACCCTGCTAATTTAACAACACGAAGAATGTCGGTAGAGGACCTAAAAACGAGACAACTATGGTGGAAGGGCCTAGTTGGCTCTCAGAAGACCGAACAACTTGGCCAAGTACAAATACAAACGGAAAGATGTCGACCGAAGTAGCAGAAGAAGAACGAATGTGTAAACCGCACGTGCTACTTATACCAACCGAGGAAAGGACACCGCTCTTGGAGTTAGAGCGATACAGCAAACCAGGAACGTGTTCTTCGAGTTACAGCGTGGATCATGAGGTTCTGTAAGAACTGCAGAACAGCACCAAGTAAAACGGGGGTCCTCTGGCCACAGATGAACTTGACAAAGCAGATCTATTTTGGATTAAACGAACCCAAGAGGAATCTTACACCAATGAGATCAACGAACTAGTGGAAGACAGAGGTTTGAACGTGCCATCCAGCATTATTGCTCTCGGTCCTCACCTCCATGCCAACCGGCAACTGCGACTCGGAGGACGACTTTAAAGCAGACACGAACCAGTAGAAGTCAAGCATTCACTACTGTTATCCTCTGGGCATCGCTTCACATAACTTCTGATAGACAGCATGCATCGACTTACATTCCATGGAGGAATACAATACACCGTAACACAGTTAAAGGGGCGGTGCAACGATATTCAATTGGAATGTTTTTCACTTTACACGAGCTTACTGGCACTAGTGGGACTCAAGGTTACTCGCACGCAACGCCACTGGCCAAGAAACTCCTTTGTTGCGGTGTAATTTCAGAGACAAAAGCGATCATTTTCATTCAATCTCTCCTTTGCAAAATTTGATGACGTAAAGTGGGGATCGCAGTACACCCATATGACGATATTTGAATGCTGTTCATAGATTGGGACCCGAGCATTGCGTGGGCACTCGATTTGGGCTCGTGATAATTACTAGCTCGAGAAGCATTCGGGTAGTGGCCCGTGTCCAATCGCTGCAACGACGACAATAGCCGAGCCATAACAATGTCTGGAACTCAGCGCGGTGTCCTGTGCTTTGCCAACCCCAGCGCGTGGCTATGATCAACATTGGCGGCATATAATTGGCTCCAGATCACGTGGCCGCTTGTTCTGGCTGCGAGTTGAGGGGTGAACGCTGCTCGTTTTTCTTTAATTTTTCACTGGGACTTCTATTGCGTGGGGTGAAAAACGAACGCGTGTTTCATAGGTCATTATCGTCAGGGATCCGTTCTGAGCGGTATTGGCGCAAAGTACAAAAATTGTTGCATCGCCCCTTTAAAAGAACGTTATTGGGTTCCTAGAGCTCGGCAGACCGTCAAGAGGGTTGTTAACCGCTGCAACGTCTGTGCACGGTCAATTGTCAAAAAGGCATCAGCACCAACGGCTCCGCTTCCAGCAGAGCGCGTAAATGAAGCAGGACCGTTTGAAATAGTAGGAGTGGACTTTGTCGGACCCCTCTTGATCAAGTCTGGACACGGCATGGAAAAGACTTACATCGCACTATTCACCTGCGCAGTTACGTGCGCCGTACATCTAGAGCTGGTAACATGCCTGGCTACTCCAGCCTTCCTCATGGCCTTCCAGAGGTTCACAGCCAGGCGAGGAATACCTCGGGTGGTGTACAGTGACAACGCCTTAACTTTCAAGAAAGCCTCCTAGGAAATTTGTGACTTCTGGAACGTGCTCAATGACAAGAAAGTGCACGAACACTACTCCGAGCAAAGAATACAGTGGAAATATATCGTAGAGTGAGCCGCCTGGTGGGGCGGTTTTGGGGAACGCCCAGTGCGCACCGTGAAAACAAGTCTTCGAAAGGTTCTAGGAAGGAACAGCTACAAATTTGAAGAACTTACCACCATCCTCCACAGAATTGGGGGCGGTCGTTAATTCAAGACTTCTCTCATTCCTGCATGCGTCTCCTGACGAACCAGAAGCGTTAAGCGCCAGACATATGCGCGTCCAAACTGTCCGATCCAACGTATCGAACTGCCGGAACGACGTTCGGAGGCGAGGGTTTTCGTCGCACCGGAGCGTCGGTCGGGGCCTCGTCCGGCGCCGGCGTGCGTCCAACCTGCTGATATCGCCGCACGGCTGTGCGATTTTCGGAGGGCCGCAGCCAATGGCAGCATGGATGGCGCGAAGGTCATGTTGTCACGGCTTTCGGACCGATCGGGCGAGAGGCGCTTCGTGGTTCGGGTAGTTCGAGCAGACTCTCCCTACTGAGACACATGTGGCGGTGCGCGGTGCGTCACGCGACGCGAGTCGTCGTTGTGAATGAGATGGACGCCATCGAGTTTTCCCGCGCGCACAAAACGAGCATCGCTGATTCCGCGCGCCAAAGCAAGCCGGCCTTCTGGGAGCGATCGAGGCCGTCGAAACCCGAATGTACTCCGTTTCACCTTAAGACTCCCGTTCACAATACCTGTTTTCTTACGTTACGTTACAGAGGTCACCGAAAGGCTGGCATACCGGTTAAAGAATGCCTGTACGCATTCAGACACGAATGTTTCGGTGACAGACGTAACGTCAGAAAACGATGCTGAGTGAAAAGTTGAACCGGAGCTCAACTCCTTACGTTACGTTACGACGAGCATTGTGTTCTTGGTTACCACGGTAACTCACCGTCCCAGCTCGTCGTCACCGAAACATTTGTGTCTCGAACGTCGCGTGCCAGGCTATCTCCTTCAATTAATAGCCACGATTAATACGAAGGACAGATTTCCGGTGACTTTTTCGTAACGCAACGTAACGTAACGTAAGAAAACGGTATGTGTGAACCAGCCTTTACGATGGACAGCAGCGGACGCTACGAGCCATTTCAACGTGGTGTGAGTGTCACGTAGACTTCGGGAGAGACGCAGCAATGCGCGCGGTATGTAGTCACGTGATTTGTAGGCAGTGGTCGCTTAGCTGGGATGGCTCCTAAGGTCCGCTGCGGTTCATCGCGATTAAGTGATGTTGAGCAGAAAAGTAACCTCACGGAAAATCTTCACGCACGCACTTTAATAGAATGTAATAAAAATATTATGTTTGTTTTAAAGCCACAAAAACCAAGAAGGGCGAGGGAAGTATTTTAGTCTTCTAGGCTAGGTGGCGCGAGCTACCGCCCGTTATAAATATAGCCATTACGATTCATCCATTCATTCGGTAGAGGGATACCCGAAACTGGGCGGAGCTGAACGGAGCGACGCAACGACGCGTCGGAAACCGTGTGTCGCGAACCGTCCCAGTGCGGCGATTCGGAGCAGCCATCTTCCCGACAGTTCGCACGCCGGACCGGACAGTTTTGACGTGCATGTGTTTCTGCGCTTTAACTCCGGCACATTTCCTGACAGGAAAACGGCTGACAGCTCCTCCAACTTCAGCTATGGAGGACCTTCAGTCATCTACTAGGAGTGAAGACACTCAGCGCCGGAGGCATCGTCTGCGGCTACTAGACCACTTTTGGCAGATGTGGCGTAAAGACTACTTGCTTTAACTCCGGTCAGCACATGAAACGCATTGTCGTAAAGACAGTCAAGTTAAAGAAGGAGACCTCGTTCTCGTCGAGGACAACAAGACCCCAAGGCATCTATGGCGGACTGGTCGGATCCGAGGCGTTTACCACGGCCGGGATGGAACTGTGCGATCCTGTGCTGTGAACATGCCGAGGGACAAGTATTGAAGAGACCACTTCAGCTTTTATACCCATTAGAACTGCATAGTGAATGAGCAATACCCGCGCGCTCATTTTGGGGGGAATGTGTTGGAAAATGACTAGTGGAGGGCAATCCTGTCACGCGCCTGGGACATTTTTTCGGTGAACGAGATCGTGTCTGGGACTGGAGGACGAAGGAGAGCGTTGGTGGCGCGAGAAGAGACACTGTGGTTTTGGAACGACGAGGAAGCAGGGCCATTGTCAGGATAGATTTTACCGCGGTCATGAAAATATTAAACCAAGTCATTTTTATAAGTCAGTTCGCGGCGACTCATTACGCAAAACCCCTTTAGCTCGTAGTCCGAGATTTGAAAGGAAACTGGTAGACTTTCCCAAGGCCACTGACCCTATAGTGCTCATATAATGTTTATACGTAAAACACAGTATCTTTTATTTAGGCGTCGGGACCTTTGAATTTCTGTTGTTGTTTTTTTGAGAAATGTCAAATTGTCATAAAGTTTTACCGGCGAGTGTTTTTCGAATTTTTTTTTTAATTTACCTGAAAACTTGGAACTTTACAATATAAGAACGCATTTCAACCCTCCCCTCCCCGTCCCAGCAACCCAACTCATTGACATCCGCACCTCCCCTTTCTCGGAAAATAGTCCTGGCTATGCTACTCACCTGTGGCACAATGTGGGAACACGTTGCACAAAGACCCGTACTAGGCGAACGGATCTGATTTCCATGATTAGTGACCGGAGCCGGCGCCGTGTCTCTATACTCCGCGTCACTAGTTGCGTGCAGTACAAGCGCCAGGCAAGGGGAGAAAGGGCAAGCAGTAAAAAGGCTGGGGACCAGGAGAGGAACCTCCTCTTTCTCTCTAACGTTCTTAGTGGCCTCCATTTCTCCCCTCGCCATCCACTGCCCTTCTCTCCCGTCCCGCCTTCCTAGTGCTCGCCCTTTCTCTCTTCGCCTGGCGTTGCCTTTCTCTGCACTGCATACAACTAGTGACACGGAGTATACACGGCGCCATGACGACGGCGCCGTTCGTGGGCTCCAAATAGCTGCCATGGCGGAGTGGTACACCTTCTTTAGGTGTCGCGCCTCCCCTAGTTCTCAACGTTTCTGATCTGCTTGTTTGATTTGTTTAGCTCTTGAAATTTATCATTTTAGGTCCTTGGAGTTCCTGAGGTTACTGACAGTGCTCAAAGGGAGTCAAAGAGCTCACTTCACAAGGCCCCTTTGATGACGTGAGTGGCGTTCTCTAATTGCAAATATTTTGTTGGACGATCGCTGTGAAAGCTACATTTGGTGAAAAAACCACCGTCATAATAGGGAACATTCCAGGCTTGTAAGTTCGGTTTCGTATCGTTGAAGACGCGCTTTGGAGGGTACCCGATGATTAAACCATTTTTATGTTGTCTCACAATAGAGACCTTGTAAATTGTAAGTTCTAGAATTATGTATCAGAGTAAATGCAAGCCATGTAGCGTTCGCTTTGGCGTTGCATGTTCCAGACTGCGCGTGCACGGGCGCCCAGACTTCGTCTTGGTTTGGCACGCGGTGACGACGGCCATACGCAGTGTGCTGCACGTAACACAAACGCAAACACACAGTTCTTACGTTTTCCCGTATGCAGCACTAAAACTATAAGTAACGTGGGTGCCTGCAGGTCTTTGAATGTTTTGTTTAAGAGCTACGCGGTACTGTCGAGGTAAAGCAGTAGCACATACAGCTATGTGAAACTTTGGTAGCCTCTATGAGAATGTGCATTAATTATAATTTTGCCCGTTTTACCACGTTTCAGACGCCACTTGATGAAAGTAATCAACTACTTCAAAGATACCAAGATTTCCCGAAGGTAAATTGGGCCTTCTGGATGGGAACCATTAAAAGCAGCAAATTGCATATGCATTTCACGATGCTCGAAATATTTTAGCAAAAACTTCTATCATTATTCCCTCTTATCACGGGTATTCTATTACACATTTCAATTCGTGAAGAAATGACTATGTATGTATTTTCAGGGCCTCCTGTTCAGCAGTCTTAGTATTGGTGCAGTCTTCATTGAAAGAAGACCCGTCCCGACTGTGCATGATTATGTACCGGCCAAATGAAAACCCACCCGAGCACGGGAAGCTGTATATGCTCGACAACATACACAGCTCAGGAAGAGCAAGTTCATTCAATTATTACCTTCTTTTCATTATTTCACCGCTGGTTTAGCTGAGAGATTATAGCAGAAAATGCTGGTTATGTAAAAGCCAATTTAAGAAGTATGTTGTTCTCAACCCCAGTTTTGCGTTAGTTTGTTATGATAGCTTATAAACGACCAATTGGAAGCTCGCTGAAATTTCAAATTTCGACATTTGACTGCCGTTTAGGTAGGTCGTGTGTACAATGTAGTACTAACGGTTATGTCTTTAGTTACTGATATTCATTAGCTGCGCTATTAAGATAATTTACGGAAAATAGAAATCATCATATCCTGAAACCCTGGCTCCTCGGGGATATGAGAGACAACGGCAAGGCTTGAACGAAATCCATTATCTGATTCATTCATTTTTTTATGAGTTCTATTCATATAATGACTAAGTTGATGGAATGCCGCACTTTCGAAACCTTCACTGCGGAGTGAGATCAAATTAAATGTGAAAAACACGCAATTACGCCGTACTAATACATGCAGAAATGGTACAGGCTAAAGCGGGTCAAAATAAGACAAACAATTTGCAAATTTATGCTGTTCTTTCTTAAAACAAACTGAGAAAAACAATTGCACACATATGTATTGTGTGTCTTGGCATCGTGTACAATAAAAATGGCGCGACTCGATTTAGTACATTCACTGATAATTGAATGTAATAATATTGTTTAATTTTGTTCAGATCCTCGGGGAAAAACAAGATGGCTAGTGGGGCAAAAAGAAAACAACCTGTACAAAAACAAAACAACCAAAATGCTAAAAGTAAAAAAAAAAGTATGCTGAAGTTGATACAGTCGTTACGCTGATTCCTCGACAGAAATGCGATTAGTGTTTCGCGCCGGGGTTCCGACACAACGAACGGTGAAATTCCAACCTTGTGGCGTTTTTGTTTATATGTTTTTTTTTTATTTGGACGAGCAGGTGCAGTAATTTCTCTTCACCACCCTGCATGCAACATCAAGTCAGCGAGCCTGAGCATATGTTCGGAGAGCCAGTCTGTTCTCAAGAAACCGCCGGGTGTCGTCGGTGCGCCCGGTTTTGCATTGTCGCGGAGTACATTGTGCATACTTGGGAAACAAAATCATATGCCTACGTCCCGGTGCCATCGCAAGAGGAGTGCGCCGCGCGTGTCAACAATGACGCGTCATTGGAAGAGCGCGATAAGACTGTTACCCTCTTTACGTAGGGGAAAGTGGACGTTACGAGCAAACGAATGCAGCGAAAGGGCACGGCGGAACCGCGCCACGGTCCCACGAAACCTGTCCAGTTCAATCCAGGATCTTCCAAATTAAAGGGGGCTCTATGCACCGGGGCAATGAATGTGAGGCACTTAAAAGAGTACTTGAAGTGAAAAAAGTATGCTTTAGAAATACCTTTATCAACCGCGGTGAACGTCAGAGTACGAGTGTATATATTTGAATTAAAAAATAGTAATCTAGGATCTGTTAATTAACTTTTAATATATTCGCCTTCATTCTGGACTCCATTTAGATAATATGCGGCGAACAACCAACGAACTTCGTCCCGTAACTCATTTACTTTGCAAAAAAAAAAAATCCTTGTGTTGACGCCACGCACAACGCGAACGGCGCCGGGTGATATTCATCGCATGTTTCGCTCCATGGAGTCCAGCTTCAGTTGGTACATTGCAATTGGTGGCCTGTCTCCTGTCGTCAAAATTCACACGGATAAACTTTATACCTCGCTGTTCTCTACTAAATTTAGGCCGAGGTAGAGATTAAAATTCCGAAACTAAACGCAAAAGAGCACTGCAATTCCCATTAAAAAAATTTAGTCGTGGGTTGCGAAACAGCGCAAGCCGGTCTTCCAGTGTCATATAATTTAAAACCGCGGTCACACTGCTAATACAAAGTGAGAAAAGTACTGCTATTGCAACATACCAAAGACAGTCTGCAGACTTCTCCAAAGCATCTTTCTTCTTCTATCACGGTCCTGTCATATTGGTCATACAAAACTGTCTTTACACATGATCGAACTGTGACAATCAGTTCTCCGAACGACCTTTCATCTCGAGATCGTTTCATCAAAACGCGATGTTTCATCGACAGATTGTTTCATCGGCAGATCGTTTTATCGACAGCTGCGATACAATATTTTGCGTAATGAGCCGCCTCAAAATTTTGGCGCGAAGCGGCGTGTACGGGTAGGCCAGGAGGCTTAACAATTTGTAATTAGTCGCCGCAGGCTGTCGCCGCGAAGCAGCGCGAACGGGTGGGCCGGATAGGCTACCACGTGCTTCCAACAAACACGACCGGCGAGATGTCACTACAGCGTTATGTGTTCAGATAAGGACGGTCATAGTGGTGTCACGCCTATTCTTTGTTTTCAATTAAATTTCTTAATGAGGTAGAGAAATGTGTCCACACAACGGTAAAAACCTTACTTTTGCAAGAAACTTTCTCGTATTCGTGAGAAAAATCGCACCTAAGGTGAGGTTGAAAACAGGACTTTCCCAATTGCGTGTTGACGCAACTTTGAAGGCACCTGGAATAAAGAATACAATTGTCTACGTTATCAAATTTTTTATGCCGAACGTGCATAAACTTTACTACTAGAACTAATCAAATTAATTTTATCTTATCATATACTTAAAATAAAAGGGTAAACTTGGCTTTTTAGACCTTCGTAAAAGGCATGTTTCGAATTTTTAGAACACTTTAAAATTAAACCTTCAACTTGATATTTTGTCCCAGATAATAGCGTTTCTGTACATTTTCAGGAAAAAAAATAGCATTCTACTACTGTAACAATAATTTTCATTGCATCCAAAATTTTCCAAAAAATTGAAAAAAGTAAAAAAAGCATCAATTTTGTGCTTCTATTAAAAAAACCATCATGCTCGATTTTTTCTAACTTTATTTGGTGGATCCTTCACAACTGATAATTTCATATCTGCAAAAACATGTTGCATTATATTGTTTATAATGAACACAAGAAAATAAAATCAGGTCTATATGTCGCATTCAATTAGGATTGAGTTTTTTCTGTCTTAACTAGTGACGGTAGTGATACTCGAGCACCGTACACCACAATGCTCTTATTTGGTCGATTTTAGTTCCTAGGCGCAACTAAGCACTGCAAAGTAACGACCGAGTTGTTTTTATCAGTGATGTGGCTGATATTGCCTATGAAAACTGAACTTTGCAATGTGTTCGGTCCTTCGAAGTGTTGTACTCGGTTGATTATATGTTCATCACGCTACCTTTCCAGTGTAATACTTTAGTGTAAGTTGTTTATTGACCAAAAATGTTGACTAGCTTTTCTAAAATTCGTTAAGAGCGGCCGATCTAAAAAAAAATATATCCTAGTAAAAAGTTATCTTTCCTCCGCCGCCCTAGATCCCCTTCGCAGTCACCCGGTAGAACGCCCTGCAACGCGACCTGATGTCTTACGTGCAGGCATGTTGCTCTACCCTTAACTTTCATCACAAACTTCCAGATGATCATATCTTAAAAAATATATCACTTTGTGTTGAGGATGTTTAGACAGTGAAAAGTTATTCTGTTACCAGAGTGGCTCCAGGATTTTTGTTGTAGATGAAAAATATTGCCAGTGCAGTACGACCGCCAACTCGGGGTCTTTATCGTGCATTACGCAGTAGTGATTGCACGAGCACGGGCCGGTACGATTGTCATCGTGACCGAAACGGCAGGGGCGGAAATCGAACCCAGGATACCACGGTTCTGCAGCGCGAGCTTCGCGTGAGCTTCCTGGATTATAGCCTCCGCTTGTGGACTCCTAAGGCTTGCCAACAAAATTGATTTTAACCTCTTCCACATGTTTCCGACCACGTTTCCGGTAACGCGCACAACGAACTTAACATGGGAGTCCGCTCTAATAAATCTAATATCCTTCGTTCAAGCACTCGCAAAAAACAAAAAGGATAAAACAGTTTGGTTTTTAATTTTTAGCACTGAATTTCAGACGGTTTAAAAAGTGCTGGGCAAATTGGGATCAACGAACCTACTGAATAATGGTTTAATCTGCGATTAATTTTTTAACCGGTTAATCTGTACATTTTTGACGCACCTCCAGGGAGATAACAGTTCAACGTTTTCACCACTCAGGACGTGAACGAGTACACCTGTATAAAAGAAAAACTTCAGGTGTTTCGCCCTAAGCGTAATTTGTAAGGGCGAGATTTTTAACTTGAGACAATTGCAGGAGGTCTCGCCCGCGTCAACACTGTTTGAGTGTCTGTTTAGAGCAGCAGAGACTATTGTGAACAAACAAGGGAGGTCGCCCTTGCCGGAGAATGTCAACCAACCTCTTTGCTTCATGCAGCTCAAGTAATAATTTGTAAGCCTGAGTGTCTTTGAACTTTTTCAACTACACTAAGAGGTTGATTTGAAATTCGAAATGTATATCGCCGTTTGTCACAAATTTTTTAAAAAAATATCGTTTTTAAATAATATGCATGGAAATGAACAAGATCGATTAACCGATTTATTAATCGATTAAAAAGGTGGCGACTAGTCGGGTTAAAAGTTTTAATCGACGCCCCAGCACTATGTTTAAACAATAGACTAATTTTCGGCCACTTGCAGCCCAGAGTGTCGAACCGGAGCTCGAACCGAACCGAAAACCGGAACAAAACCGTTATTTTTAGGCCGAACCTGGAACTGGAACCGAACCGAAATCTCCGCAGCCATCTCTGGAACTGAACCGGAATCCGAAATCCGAAAATATAACGGTAACCGGTTCAAAACGGTTCTACGGTAATTTTTGTTTATTACAAAATGAGTGTTGGAGAAGTAGAAAATTGGCAGCCGCATTTCTATGCAGTGATCAAACGGCTGGTACAACCGGGAATTGGAACAATGTATAAGAAATTGTGGGTTTTCACGGCACTTTTGTATTGGCACTACGATTAATCGTGTGTCAACGCGGTCACGTGACGTCATTGTTTCAAGACATGCTGTCGAAATAATGTCACGTCACTGTGTGGTCCCGTGGCGTAGTCGCATTAAAGCCGAACTCCATGGCGACGACTAGGACGAATAACTGACGAACGCCGCCCGACGGCATGCCCGCTTTGCGCGCGACGTAGCAGCCACTGTGTTGATTCCACGCGCAGAGCTAAAAGCCGCCGGGCAAAATTCGTCGGCTATTCGCAGCATATTCGTCCCATGGAGTTCGGGGCTCACTTCACCGCGGCGTGGTGTCCAAGTCGAGTTAAATCCAGAACGTCAATGTTCCCTTATCTTCTCTCCAACGTTTCGTCTGCTTCTTCCTCCCCCGGCCTTTTCCTCGCCCTACCTTCTTGAGTTGCAACGGAATCTAGATGGTATTAGCGTTAGTTGACAATCGTGACGTCACATGCCACTGCTACTAAAGCCTCATTTATACAGTTATAGTAGCGGCGACATCCTTTTCGAAGAATGACGCCTGCACATTCCTGGGCCGAACCAGGCGGCGCCATACCGTCGGGACGCGAGGGTGTAAAAAAAGTGAAGCACAAAGATAAAAGTTGTGCGCGTCAGAGTGAGGAGGAGAATGGAATGCCTATGCTGTCGGAGTGCAGTGCATACTATGAGCTCATGTCGCCAATCAAATAATGCCGACTGTGCAACGCAACGGCTTTCATCGTCTTTCTTTGAGCATATCCTTGGAGGCTGGTGAGACCGGGACAGTGCGCTTTTAGCCTGTGCGTATGCGTGTGCGTGTCTTTCAGATTTGGACTGGGCGTTCTGACTAAAGTATAGGAAGTGCCGTGCTATCTTGGGCCAAAGCAGGCGGCGCTACAGTTGACGCTGCGGGTGTAAAAAAGCTAAATATAAAGATAAAAGGTGTGCGCATCAAAGGAGGAGGGAGATATCGCTACCTTTTTTATTCAAGGGCATTAGCCATCAAGACTTTTTCACCGCGAGTCATGTGACTGGCAGCAGACGGCTACTCGGTCGTCATGAGCCTGAGCCGAGTGCTCGGGTTCTTGGCAACCAGCATCGAAAAACATTCTGTGCTGGCTCGTGTTCAATCAGAAGATGGGAATAGCCGAACTCTAATAAAGCCTAAATCTCAACCCATGCTTTATTCCTTGCCAACCCTAGCGCATGACCATGATGAACACTGGTGGTATACAATTAGCGTCAGATCACATCGCCGCCTGTTCTAATAGCGAGCTGAGGGGAGGGGAAAACTGTTTTCTCTCCTTATTTTTGCTGGGTATCTGCCATTGAGCAGAGAAAAAAACTGATGGGTGTTTTTGCAAGCGAATCAACGCCAGGGATTAACTCTTAGGGGCGGGTATTCACTGAAAGCGAAAAATCGGTGCACGAACTATTTTACATGTACACATCATTGAGGCACTCATACATGTTTCGCGTCGTTGCTGAATCGGTCTCGAGAAAGTTGTTCCCAAGAATAGAAGTATCGAAAAGACTGGAGTATAGCTTATTAACCTGACGATAAATAGAACTACAAGTGTGTACGGCAGGGTTACCTGAAAAGAAAAGACTCTAGTGCACCTTTTGAGGGGCAGCCGAAAGTCGGCAATGCCGCTCAAATTCTCGCAGTTTTGCTTTAAACTTCGCAGTTTTGGATGGAAAACAAAAGAAATGGAGCATTACTGCTAACAAACGTGAGACAGAAATATAATTGGTCGAATTGGGCGGGCACCAAAACAAAGGAGGGAGTCCCCCGTGAAATAAAAAGTATTCTCTGAGGAGCAGCGTCAACCGCTAAAAAAGAGGGGGGGGGGGGGGTCAAACACCTACCGTGTTGTAAAGCGCTGCTCTGCTCCGCATCTTCAGCACAGAGCAGACGGCGCGATCTCTGCAAAACTACTTTGTTCGCGAAATCACTCCTGCCAGAAAGCGCGTTTTCGAGGTGCCAGTACACTCGCGCCGTCCCTCACGACGCTGCACCAAGCAAGAATAATTTTTGTTTCTGAATACATGGGTTACACTCGGAGCAGCGAACCTTCTGCAGTCTGCATTTTTCACTCTCAAGATTTGATTTTTCTCAGCAAAAAAAAAAAAAAAATACCTTCTGACCACTCGCATGCAGTGCGAGGATGTCACGTGCAAACCATGCGCAGCCAGTTCAGTTTTCTGCTGAAATGTGATGTTCACAACACAATACTCCGTTTCCGACTTTAAGTGCGACCGCATCAGAAACTAAAAAAGCGAGCCTGGCTTTTCAGCGTCCAAGCACGCGCGCTCCTGCAGTGCAAGTGGTCGGGACCAAAGGCTTGTGCTTGTAGCAGGCATAGTAAAGGGAGATTTAACAGTTTATTCATTGCAAACAAAAAGCGCCAAAAACACAGGGACACAGATGAAGGGAAACAGGACAAGGCACTCTCAACTGAAGTTTATTGAAACTTCACACGTTATATAGCCACAGAAACCCTGTTTACCCTATCTGTACATCCCGCGTTTCAAAATTCAAACTCATTTAATAGATAAAACAGGAGGTGTCAAATAGACATTTTTCCGGTCCTAATTTTCCAGTGCTGTGGACTCGTGTAATTTTATATTACCTTATCTTTGTACCCAGCCAAAATCTTAGTGTTTGTTTGTGGTATAGCTATCTTAATGACGCAAACGTTTCGGCTACTTTTTTAATTTACTTTTTCGCTTGAACTATTGGTTTAGAAACACTAGCAACACATT
>JAZHYW010029431.1:0-20480 GCA_037355805.1 Ixodes ricinus
CGCCACTAAGTTTCTTGCGGATTCATTCAGGCTTTCTATCAGAGAGACATTTTTGCGCTTGTGGTGTACTGGAGGATTGTGCGCGTGTGCGCGCTGACAAGGACATCTCTGCAATTGGCCCTTCGCGAGCTCTGACAATTCTACCTCGAGCCACGGCCGGACCAGACAGCTGCATTCCTTACGGCCTTTGCTTTCGGCCAAAAGTAATGGCAGTTTTTCTACCGCGTGGGGACGCGACAATCCCGCCCTTCCTAAGGTTCCTTCATGTGTTTGCGTTTGAAAGTGTCCAGTACGCAACTTATGTTGTAAATGAGGCAACTCTGTAACCGCGACTTTGGGACGACTAATTAAGTCTGGAGATTTAAACTCTAATTTTTGAAGAAAAACATTGTGGCGCTAAAAAGCTAGTTAATCTGGGGAAAGCCACGTGACAGCGACTAGCGTCGCCGCACATCGCCGGTAGTTCAGGCTCCCTAAGCTGAAGCGAAGAGCAGATTTCTCCTAAATCAACCCAGCCAAAATTAGTCGTTCCTGCGCCTCGGCTACGGCGTTGCATCAGTACAAAATTAACCGCCTAATGGTTTCTATATTGCTCCAATATACAAAAAGTTATATACACAAGCTGATAAGTGTGTAATTACCTGCATTAACAAGGCATGCGAGATTAATCATCTTCGGTGCTCCGTGTTTACCCGCGGAAGTGTTTAGCAATTGCAGGGCAAACAAGTACGCTGCTCCACGATGCTGCCACACGCGACATTCGCTGGTCCACTTATTCGGTTGTTTTGTGTCGCCTCTCTAGGGTGTACTAGAATGGAGACGTGTGCTGTCCGGCGGCCATAGGAGTGTCGCGATGTGCAAACACGCCTGTGAGGGCGCTGTGGGAGAGAGCGCGGCCATCCGAAGGCTGACAGAGGCCTGGTGGTCGCAGCAGAGATGTTTTATTCGGCGTGAAAATGGTTGTATTCTTGCTTTATTTTTGTCTGCTCGGTTGTGCAAAAAAAGAATAAGCTCCATCCGATCTCACGCTCCTGTGAAAAAGCGTGACTTGCGTGAGCGGCAAAATCTTATATTTCAAGTGCAAATGCCGTTTGGGAGCGGTCAGTTGCTTACATGGTCTCACTTCTGTAATTTTAAATTGTGTTTCTATTACAGAAAAATAATTGTATCTCACCTCACACACCAGCATTAAGAAAGCGATCGAAGTTTTAGTATGATATCATATGCGATGCTTTCCTCTCCACTTTATTGTCAAAGCTCGTTTAGTTATTTTTCGGGAGGTGTTCTTTTAGTAGACCTTTAAATACCTCTCTTTTGTTCTGGCGTTAATACATCTTTCTAATGTAGCATGGACGATTGAAAGCGATTTTTCTTGACTTCTGCATTTTCTGCGAAGTTGATTGACACGAAGATGTCTGAATTGATTTTATCTAGTTGGCATGCAGCATAAGACAATTAACACCAAGACGAGCAAGATAAATAGAGCAACTTCAAATGCTGTCTTTATTGAAGAGCAATCCCACTTGGAAAGTTTTGTTTTTTCTGACATGTCACACAGATCACACATCATTCTTAAACCTTTTTTTTTTCTTTCTCTGCCTCGGTTTTGTTGTTTTTTCCCTAGAATCAGATGATCCTATTTCGCAAACCAAGAGGCGTAGCTTGGCGTCCGAAACAAGGATTGTTTCTCTTTTGCATGTGCTGTAACCAGACTTGTACGTAACTTAAATACTCTACTCAAGTTACTGTATCTTAAATACTTTTGTGAGTAACTTGGTATCTTGCAAATACTTTCGAACGTCAGTATTTAGTACTCTAACTTAAATACTTTTTTCAAGTAACTTGTACTCATTTTAAAGTTACTTTTAAGTTACTTTCTATTTTTATTTTCTTTAGAGGCGGGAAGCTTGGAAAATATTGAACTCCAGTTATTTTGGCTAGGCGCCCTGCCATTGCAGATACATTTCGTGCCAGGTAATACAGTGCACTTCCGTGCTTCTGCTGAAAGAGGTGACACGGAGAAGCAGGTGTCGCAGCCTCAAGCCGAGCGGACGCGTGTCGTGTCTTCTAACTGGGCAAAACGTCAAAGCACATTTTCTTACAATTTGTTTGTGGCCAAGCCCAAGAGCAACAGAGATTCCGAAGCAAAGGGAAGAGGGCAGAAGGAAAGGCTGCTAAAAGAGTTCAGCAAAGCAAAGTTCGTGGCAGCCACCGCAGATTGCTGGAAGACTTTCAACCGGTAAAAGTTATGCTGCTGCTTTGGTAGCATAAATACTTTTATGACAAAACATGTATTTCCCTAGTGCCTTCCTGGGAGTAACCGCGCTGTGGTTGGACGCCGAAACGCTGGAGCGGAAGGTTGCAGCTTTGTGCGTGTCGCCGCGTGAGAGGCAGTATAACGTACAGTACGATAGCCGAGGAGCTTGAGAACGTCTTTCTGGAGTTCAGAATCCAGAACAAGGTTACCAGAGTCGTGACAGATAACGGCTCAAACTTCGTAAAGGCCTTCCGGTTAGTGTCCTCAACGACGTTGACCACTTTCTAAATGCATGCGAAAACGTTATGTTAGACATCTCATGAGCGACGCTTCTAACTTGGGGCATGATACGCTTCGTTTAGGATCTTTGGCGAGAAGGACAACGATTGCGAGGATACGCAGCCGGTTGATTTATCCTCTGTGCTCGAAGATGGAGAGCCGTTCCGTCTTCCTCCTCACCAAAGATGCGCAGCTCACACTTTAAATCTGGTAGCCACCACTGACGCGAGAAGGGCTGAGAACGACGCAACGTACTTGTCGCTCAGCAAGTCGGTGTTCGGCAAGTGCCAGGCTCTGTGGGCACGACAGAATCAGTCAACTCTCGCAGCGGACGAGATTCACGACTTGTGTGGAAGGTAATTTTTAACAAAAAATATATTGCTCTGCCGATTCATCACGGCACTTAGTTCCGGATTTTTTTTCTTCTATTTACTGGTGAACATAATTATACACGAATTTTGGCTGTTTAGGTACCTGGTTGTCCCAAACGCCACACGGTGGAATTCCCAATTTAACGCCATGCAGTGCATTAAAGGACTGCTAGAAGACAAATTTGACAGCTTGGAAGAATATTGCCAGAGACAAAAACTTCCAGTCATGCGGCGCACCGGGGATGTGCAGTTCGTCAAGGAATACTGCGAGGTGGGAGGCACTGTGCATTTGGTTCTGTTGGCAGCACCAATAGTTTATTTTTTTATATTCTGGTTTACACATCACTCTTTCTTTTTAGGTGATGAAACCACTTGCAAAGGCCCTGGATATCATCCAGGCTGACAAGAATATGTTTCTTGGATATTTGCTCCCCACCATCACAGCGCTGAAGCGCAAGCTCGCGTCCTTATCTGCAATCCAACTCTGTGAGCCGCTTAGACTTGCTGTGATTGCTGGCCTTGAGAAAAGGTAAAGTTCCGTTTTATTATCCGTAAATTTTTGCTTTTACACATTATAGTGGCCAGAAAATGATAATAACTCTTTTGAAATACTTCGTTCTCTACAGGTTTGGCAACGCGATGAAAGAAAAGACCCTGCTTGTCAGCGCTGTTCTCCTGCCTCGGTTCAAGCTGCAGTGGGTGCCGGACGGTCAACGGGAGGCAGTGGCCGAGCTAATGAAGGACGAAATCGCTAGCTTGCCACAGTCGTCTACCCTTACAACCGAGGAACCGCGATCTTCAGCGGAGCATGATGATTTTTTTCTTTTGAAGAGTCGGTGGCTACGGGCTCTCAAAGTGATGGTGGACAGGAGTTGTCATCATACCTGCAGTCTGACGACAGAAACAAAGAAGTGGCTCAGATCATCAAGTACCCCACTCTTCACGAACTCTTCCTTCGGCACAACGTCGCGGTGCCTTCGAGCGCGTCTGTCGAACGGCTATTCAGCATCGGCGGACATGTGTTTATAAAAAAACAGGGGCAGACTATCGGACACGAATTTCGAAAAGCAGCTGTTCCTGCGAGGGAACAAAGCTTTTTGGTAATGGCGTTTTGATTTTCATTTTCGCAAGTGAATAAAGGTTGATTGAATGACGTTTTTATTTTTGTTTCATTCGTAGTTACTTGGGACCTCCTAGAAGCCTGAGTGGCAGCCAAAGTCTAGCTAAGAGATTTCCAGGAGATTCCGTAGTAGCTGGGAGGAAGAATTTTTTCTGACTTCGGTTGTGCTTGACAATGAATTGCAGAGAAAATTGTAACTTGAGAGTATCTTGAAAGTAACGAGTTACTTTTTTGGAGTATTTTGTACTTTACTCAATTACTTTACAAATTTGAGTATTTAGTACTCTACTCAGTTACTATTTTTCGTGGTACTCAGTAACTTAACTTAAATACTTTTAGTGAGTATCTTGTACAAGCATGGCTGTAACCCACGTTAAGCCCCGGCACAAAACACCACCGTGACATATTTTTCTTCGCCGCATTTGACATCGTTTTGAGTTCTTTGTCTCTTCGGCACAGCTAGCAGTCACACAACATTGTATCGCGTCAGACACAACGCAAAAGAAAACGAAATAGTTACACCAACGCGCTTCAAGTCAGTGTCGCTCACGGTGGAAGAAACATTTACGTGATGACTATTTGTCCGACGCGGCAACCATATTATGTTCGGGGCACCGAACGCTTCACTCGCACGGAAATAGATGGCGCTCAAGTATCGGGCCCCTCCTAGTGCCTCCCAAACCGACCGCTCCGGTTGTTTTTCCCAGCGATGGTCCCGCATTGCCTCGCTTACCGCTTCTTCTTGTACCCACGGTGGAAGAAACTCATTTAGGTGATGACTCTCTGTCCGACGCAGCGACCATGATTATGTTCGGGACGCACCGAGCGCTTTACTCGCACGTGGATAGATGGCGCCCAAGTATCGGGCCCCTTCTAGTGCCTCCCAAACCGACCGCTCCAGTTGTTTCCCCCAGCGGTGGTCCCACATTCCCTCACTTACCGCTTCTTCTCGTACCCACGGTGGAAGAAACTCGTTTAGGTGATGACTCTCTGTCCGATCCAGCGGCCACTTTATGTTCGGCGCACCGGCGCGCTTCACTTTCCCGGGGATAGATGGCACCCAAGTGTCGGGTCCCTCCCAAACCAACTGCTCCGGTTGTGTCGCTCAGCGGTAGTCGCGTATTCCCTCGCTCACCGCTTCTTGTTGTACTCCTCACCGCCGCCGCCAAGTCGGCAGAGTCCGTTAATCTGTGTCCTCTTCGTACGTCTTCTTCTGGTCTGGGCTCATCCTCGTGCACGATGGTGGCACCTGTGATCGACACAGCACCAAAGCAAAACACAAGGCCAGCCACTGGCCGCACACAACCACCACACCACCACACCGCGAAGAAGGCGAGCACACTACGCCGCCGTCACCGTGGCCTCCACGGAGGGACCTCACACCTTAGCGCCCTCCGAGGCGGCGCGGAACGAACTACTCCTAGTTCGAAGCTAGCCCCGAACACGGTCTGCTCGCTCGCTCCCCGCGGGAAGAGCGGCCAGAGTCATCACCTAAATGTGTTTCTTCCATCGTGGTCTAGCTAAAAGCTGCCTGACAGGCTTCCTGGCCCCGCTGTGACTGGCAGCGCCACCGAGGGTCCCTGTGGCCGAATTGGGCCACAGAACACCACAACACCCAGCTTCTCTGCTACGCCGTCGGCATCTCCATTGCACGTGCAGTCTATGCGCGTTTTCAAGAGAGGCTCCTGTGCGCTGCCATTTTAAGCGATACTGGCTCCGCGTAACGTTTGCGCAATGTTAGGTGTGCTATGAGCCAGATCAGTGGGGTGCGCGAATATGTATGAATAAAGAAATGCAGCAGCCATTACGATTTCTAGTACGAAAGCATTAACTGTCCCATGGAGCGAACCGGCGTTGTGAGGCTCTTGAAGCCGCGCCAAACGGCACTTAAAGTCCCCTTTTCCATGCAGCAAAGTGTGTAGTCTGTAGCAGCGAAACGGAGAGTAAACTACCCTTGCCTGGCGCGCGCCCTGGTTTCAAGGAACGCGCACTCCACCGCGCCGCGGAACCGCCCCGGCTGGAGGAACACGGCTAAGGCCTCATTCACACAGCCGGCGTCTCGCCCCGTCCCGGCGCCGTGCCGAACCAGGACGGTACAGGGACGGTGGAGTGTTCGGACCAGCGGCGACGAAACTGCCGGTGGTGGCTATGTAAATGGGTGGATGCTGGCGGCTGTGCACCCTTAGATTGGGCGGTAGCTTGCCTACTGAATCCTTTCTGCATCTTTAAAATTCTGCGCCGAGCTTGTGTATCCCGTATGACCGCATAACCTATTAATTTCGTGCGCAATTTTAAATTTCCCTCGATCTCTACTACCAATCTTGTAACCCCACATTTGTGACTACTTCGTGGCGGCGTGAATCGCCAAATGTAGCGGACGATCGGCGTCGATGGGCGCCGCCAAACTTATTTTTGTTCCTCGGAGGTTGCGTTCGGGTCGTCGATAACGATGTTAGATGTTTGGAAACACATTATTTGTCTCCACTTTTCGAAATAAAACCAACAAGACCCACCGCGAGCACGTTCCACATCAATCACTCCTTACGCTACATTTCGTCCCCGATGATCGACGACCGTATTTTTTTTCTACGGCTGTTCTTCCTTAAAATTGCATTTACGTCTATCGCAAAGGAACCGATGTGGTAGAACCATTTCGGGCAGCAGCTCAGCGGTAAATCAACATCTCTCTATGCGCGCTGTTCAAGAACCGTAAACATCACACAATTCGCCCGTTCACCGAAAATAGCTTTCTTTGCTTCGTCGTTAAGAAACAGTACGGTCAATCCCCCCCCCCTCCCCGTGGCCATGCCCATGGTCATGCAACTTTTGAGAATCCGCCAGATTCAGCGAAAGTTTCCTATTTTGTGACTGATCGTCGCTCGCTGCGGCGGGGAGCCAGTGTTCTCCGTCTCCCGTCGGCGCCTGGGACGTAGAACATCGTCTTTCGGTACATTTCGGGTCCGGTGGCACAATTCGGGTCGAAAATCAGTCCGAAAGCCCTCTCCCCCGGCGGAAACGCCGCCGGCGCTCTCACCGGAGACACCGAGGGCCGAGGAGAGGGGAGCATGTGCTCCTCTCGGCGCCAACGAACATGGCGGTGCCTGAATACTCGCACCGCAAAACTCGAAGGAGCACTCAGCGGCATTCGATTCGACATTCATGCTTTCGCATTCGCAGCTCATAAAAAATACTAAAATGTCCTCGGCACTTTTTTTTTTTGACGTGTGGGCTTGTGGAAGAGAACGACGTTGACGCAGCCAAGTTGCCACAATGGGCTTGCTCAGATAAAGGTGCGTTATTTGCGTGTGCAACCTGTCTCGTACTCCTTGCGGCTAAGCTGTATGCGCACTTCCCCAAAGACGTCGGTGCGAGGTGCACGTTGACAGCGCGCTATTTTCTATTTCGTAGGGGCACTGGCTGGCGGAAAGGAGGGCATGATGAAGCTTCTGGTGCCTTCCGATATGCACTTTGAGATTAGACAATGTTTTCATTTTAATATAGCGGTTTGTCACTGGTCTGGGTAGTTTCTTTAGTTGTTTGTGCTCTTTCGCTGTCAAAGAGAACACCTGTGTGCTTTCAAATGATTTTCAGTGTCTTCCGGCGTTCAGTGACGCATCCCTTACAGAAATGTCATATGTGGATTTACATTATAAATTCAGATATGCCTATATAAGGAATTGGACAGAAATGGACACATATACATATACAGTTCATATATGGCCCGTATATCCATATCGCGCCATATCTGCCCACTTCCTTACCTGCCCGCATATATGGGCCACTTTATGTAATCCCATATCTGGACCTGGCAAATGAACATGTATCAGCCCCATAAATGGCAAACTATTATGTGATGCTATACTTCCAGTTTTCTACACTCTTAGAAAAAAATGGTCAGTTTAGTCCTCCCTAAATGGAGGAACGGTCATGACACATATGTTTTTTTAGAAAGGGAGAACATTTCGTCCCGAAATCAGGTAAGGAAAAGTTCCGCCGTTGCCTGCATCTCATTATGGCGGGCACGAATCGAGCAAATCGAGCTCAATAAGGCTTAACGAGAACACTAAGTCTATTGTACGGGACGAGAGGAGCAGCAAATAAAAACGTAACACGAGCTTTCCGCGAACTGCATTTATTTCCGAAGCCGGCTTCCCCCTGCAGGTAAATAAACTTACGTTTCGAAAGCCTGCAGTCACTCAGTCTTCTCATCGTCAGCACTGCGATGTTAAACGGAGACAACCGGCACCCAGTTACTTCGCGCACTTTATGTCTTACCCTTGCTATTCCTCGAGCCACAATTCCTTCGTGAACCGCACATCACGAAAAAAATAATAAATTATTCACCCGCAAAAAAAAAAAAAAAGCCGCTCGCAAAAACAGCAGATCCGAAGCAGCCTCTTGACTCATTTCAGCACAGTAATTAAGAACTTATGGCGTAGCTGCGTAGCGTAAAATGGAGGTTAAATCGCTTGTCACCAGATGGCAGGGTCGAGCAGAGTAATCGCAAGTAGCTAGGCTAGGTGGCGCTAGCTACCGCCAAATTCATGTTCTACAAAAATATTTTTATTTTCTCACGCCACCATTGCGCTTCGGGAACTTCTATTATACACACATTTAGACACATTACGCATACTACAAGCATCAGCTGAACATACATTGAGAGCATACATATAAATGGCACGAACAAACATCGATACAACGGCACTCTAACCTGGTTACTACACCCAACCTCAGCGTTTCCGTCTTTTATACTGGTCGTTTTAAACGTGCGGAATTTCTCGGTGACTGTTTAAGCAATAAAAATATTCCCAGCATGTTGACTTTTTTCCAGCAATGTCATACCTCTGAGATTATTTTTAATGGCTCAGGGGATGAATTTCTCAATAAAAAGAAAACGCACGATCATGCCGTAATTATTTGAAAGCCAATAAATCGAGCCGCTTCAATGCGGTTCCAAGGCATGAGTTTGTTTCCCCGCACGGCACTTCGTAGCCGCTATTTCTATTGTAGTGTTTCTTTTTCTGTTTGCGCTGTTCGCGCACGGCTGCAATTGCCATCTTCAATTAATCTCTGTAGAGCGGATATTCCCTCAGCTGGAAGTGATGCTTCACGGGCAGAGAAATCGCTTTTCGATCAACTTGAATGCAGCCAAAGCAGCGACTTGCGGCAAGTGTTAAGTGTACGAAGCTACACCGTGGCGAGCTCGAAAACTTCTAGCGCTCATCCCAGCGCGCCACTTGGAGGGCAGTTTCTGCAGGAACCGCGTAGTATATTTAAACGGCAAAATGAAGGATAGCTTTTTTCTTTCGATTCTACCTACCATTCTTTTTTAATGCTAAAATTCCACTGTAAATACACGTACTTTCCGTCATAATTTCGCACTGTTCAGTCCTTTCCCAGCGCGAAATCGCTCTCGGGACCGACAGTCACATTGGCCACTGTACGATAGGACCTTATTGTTCAGACCAGCGTTCCAACATGACTACCCGCACGTCGATCGATTACACTTAATCCCTGAAGTGGTCTTAATCTCTTTGATGTTATGTAAAGCGGAATGTCAACCTGCGACACCCCGCCCCCTCTGATCACGGCCCGACCAGCGGCATCAATGCCCGACAGCTTACGTCATCTCATTTTGTTACACCACTGATGCGCGAACACGCGGTCACATCGGCGATAATTCCAGTCTTCTCGTTCACAACGCACAACACTGCCATCACGATGTTGCGGCTATGTTGCTGACACGCAGAAATACAGAACCACGTTAATTGCCGGTTGGCACTCTGCATGCGAAAACAGAACCGAACTCAGCACGGAAGGCACCCAGGCAGCCGGCAGGAAAACCTGCCTGTCTTGAACGCAGTTCTTGCGATTTCCATAACGTCAAAAACGCCGACACAGTTCCGCGTGTTTTCACTTCTGTAGTTCCGCGTGGGTCCCGCAAACCGGAGCCGGCCTTTTTACCCAGTGTATGTAGCGCTGCTGGCACTGCTCCGGAACTTCGCTGTTTCTAGCGGCTTCGTTTGCTCGTTTGATAAAATAAGTAATATTAATAATAATAATATTTATTTGCATACAAACATCTGATCCTGGGTGGCTTGCACGGCTGTGCAGAAAGGTTAAAACCCGTACGCGAGTGCGCCTCGCCAGCCCGCAAGTGGTAAAGACGTCAATGCAACCGAAATGCTCTGCACGTTTGGACTAGAAGACGGAATTACAGGCGGCCTTCGCTGCCGCTGAAGCTCAATCAACCCAACAACATTTATAAAACAACGTGCGCGACGTGCTCGAAAAACGAAACCGAAAGAAGATGAGTCGGGAGGGCGGAAGCGTTCTCTCGTCTGCCTGGAGAAGGAGAAAAGCGTCTCGTTCCTCCTTTCTTCTCGTGTCCGCTTGGGGGCGCGTCAGTAGAAGGAGGAAGACGCGCCGTTGCTACCTTTTTCCTCCATTTTTTCTAAGAGTGTAGCTTCGCGATGATCCGCAGTTTTCCATCTCCGCGCTTTATACCGCGATGATCCGCAGTGTCCACGCAAGCAAGCCAAAATCAACTCTTGAATTCGGTACGAGCATGTGTCACACCGACTGTTCTCAGTTACGATCAATATATCACCGAATATTTGGGTTCCCGTTCGGGGCCAAATACCGCCGTTACGCAAATCAATTGGAACAAATATTCGTGGACAGGTCGAACTGTCACGCCGCTATGGGTTTACTTCATCTGTGAGGGCAGACAAACATGCATTAGTTTCTATCTACGGATCGTAAATGTCATTTTATCAGCGTATACAAGGATACTAAGTGAAAATCACGTTTTTTCTGTCTTTCTGAAAGTAAGTGAAAAGTAGTCGAGCAAACTAACGAAGTAATAAGCGCGATTACTTTTTAGAGCCAGTAATTTCTAAAGGTGATCCGTTCGTTTTACGGTCAAGTCATTGTAATTAATTACTTTCTTCAAGTACCGGGCCCAAGTCTGATTGTGGTCAACGCGTCATACACACGCACAGACATCACTGTTCGCCAGAAGCAATACCAAACGAAGCGGTCCCCACTGCTCCCCGAACGTAATGAAATAATGAACACATACAATCAAATGCGAAATAATAAACAAATAATTAAAAATTATAAGAACGCGAAGAGATCGCGCGTCTCTACGCCACAGACATAACATAGGCAAGAAAGCATGCTGCTTGCTCCTGTATCGTTTGTCTCGTTCCCGCTTTATGAAACGAATATGTGGCGAGTGGCTGTTGGCACCACACGTCAGAACTGGCATGACATGCGAATAACACATTTGAACGGTGACTGAATGCTTGAACTGCCGTCAGACGGTATTGGAACGCCCCGCAAAAGCGTCGTCGGGCGGCGCTCAGAACAGGCCCACGCGGTTTCGGCGCACGCGAATCTTTCTCACTTTGCGGAGCGAGCCCGAGGATTCGAAGGTGCGCTATTTTTAAATAACGAAATAATACCGGGCAGAGGCATAGTTAGGATGAAGCATCGCTAAACAAATACACAGTACACGATAAAACGCAGAAAAGCTGTGAAACGATTACCGTCGCTTGCACCAGTCGACGATGTGCCATCCACAACTTCCGGTCTTTGGCCTAGACGCAGCGTCTCCCATCTCTGTCATCCCTTGCTATTCTTGAACACGGTATTAGTAAGAAATTTATCTGATATATCCGCTAAAACGGTTAAAACGTAGCAAAGAAGGAGAGTCTGGAGACTCAAGTTCGCAAAAAAGTTCGAGACCCCAAAAATCTTCCAGAGCCGGCCTCAAACGGAAGTTGGCAATAGCGATGGTCTTGCGCAGTCTTCAGGAATCTGTTTTATTTCGAAACCGAAACCAAGTCTGGCATTGAGCAACCCGCTTTATTGGAAACTACTATTATATTATTGATACTAATGTAACTGCAATAATACCGTACAACTAAAGAAATAACTTGTTCATCTTAAGTTTTTTTAAAACAAACTTAAATCTTTTGGGTATTTTTTCTGTCTAACACCGAAACTACCTCGTTTCGTGGGTCATATGCGCGTGTGCGTGTGTGTGCGTGCATGTGGACGCGTCCGCATGCGTGTTTGTGCTTGGTGTGCGCGCGCCCGTACGTCTGTGTTTGTGCCTCTATGTGCGTGTGCAGTGTGTGCGCGTGCATGCATGCGCGCGCGTGAGTGGGTGAGTGCGCGCGCGCGAGCACGTGTCTTGGTGTGCACTCTATTGAACTGTACCAGTACTAAGGCTAATTGGATGTTCCTGGACACTGTGTTAAACACTAATTTATTTATTAGTATTATTATTAATATTGAAACAGTTTTTTCTGAACTCTACAATACACACTGGTTGATTGAATAATTGAGCTTCCTTTTTGTGGGTTATAATTTGTGACAGATGCCAATCGGTCACTTTCGCAAATAGTTCGAACATCCGTTGCTCTTTTAAATATCAAGCTTCGACGCCCGACGCTGTAATTGTCCTGAAATAGACTTCAGTTCGATTACCAGTTTTGACAAGTGTCCCAACCCGCCTACCAGTTCAGCTAGCAGTTTCACGTGCTCAACTGATACCATAATCACTTCAGCCGCCAGTTTGAGGACTTCCTATTTTTCACTTTGTCCATTTTGTTTTTCATTTCAGCAGTTTCGACAGTTAAGCTGCCGGCTTGGCGAGTTCCCTTTTTCAGTTTGTCTGTTTTGATCTCCATTTTTCCTGGTTTCAGAAGCTTGATTTACAACTTGGTCAGTTCAATAACAGTGCGTAAAGTTTTAATTCTGCTGTACCCAGCTAAGATTCATATATAGCTGTTTTGTTCTCAATAGAGCAGCCTTGGCAGGCGTTGTCGGATGAAGTCGCAAAAGGCTTAACGGCGCCGCTGTGTTTACCACTTGCGTTTGTGTACAACCGACTGAGACAAGAGCGGTTTTGACGCCTCTTGTGACGGGTTACGCCTGTCTAAGCTGCACATCCAAGCTGTCTTTTGATTTGTCCGTTTGGTGGAAAATTCATAAAAAAGTTTTAAAATAACGAGCATTGTGTTGACCCGTCTTCATCTCCCTGTGTTTGTGAGTGCGTGGGAAGCTCGTCGAACCATTTCCCCAATCGTTAGGGCCATTTTGGGGGATGGATTAGCCCAGGCTCAGCCGAACGCTCGGGGCCTTGCCAGTCTGGCTAGCGTCAGCCGCTTCAGGGGAAGCTCCACTAAACAATCCTTTTGACCTGTACCTGCGGCTGGCGCCAAAGCGGCGGAACGCGACAATCTGTGTTTCGGGCCTTCCGGGTGCTTATCCGTCAGGGTGGCAGGAGCGGGATTAAACGGCGCCGGCTGTCTGCCGGGAAACAATGCAGGGATCGCCCAGCAGCCAATTTGCAGACTTTGGAAATGTTAATCGTCGTCCTGCCAGTCCCAAACGTTAAGCTCCCCTTTGGGGTAGAGTGCCTTCATGTGCGCTTCGCATAGAGTGATGCCAACTGCCTGTTTCCCTTTCCCACACCTCTTCTACCGCCATTTTGTGCCTCATTGTTTACCCGTGCGCCGGAAAGTGGCCTTTGTGTCCATTTTCCCCATCCGAGGGGAAAATGCTAATCCTCCCTCCGTGGGTTCCACAACGCTGCTCCGAACTTGTGAGATAAGGTGCTTGTTTCCGGGAGGGTTATAAGCCCCATGGATTATCGCCGAGAACCAAAATGGCTGCTGGTTTGTCGGCGAGCGGTATTACAAAGGGTGGCATCACCCTAGCAAAGAGCACATGAAGGCTCACTACTTTGGGGAAGAGCTCCGCTGGTCCGATTGCCGCCGGTCGCTTCAGGAGAAGTGCCGCCCACGGAATTTTCTCTCCCTCAGGTTTCCGCAAAACCCCGACCGTTCGAGGGACGGTCGTCTTCGATCAGATATTTCGCTATGGAATATTAAGTTTTCCCGATCTGTTTCCCCGACTGACACTGGCTGGGACGTTGTTCGTGAGAAACGTTGGACGCCAGTGAGATGGCCACCCTACCAGAGAAACGAGGCTGGGCGTCGAGACCTAACAACATGCATAACTTGTTTTTTCAAGAAACTTGCGCAAGCACAAGTGACTATATTACATAATTTGCAAACTATCTTATCCTTGCATTTTTAAATGCTCCAGACAAAAATACGCGAGATATAGTTACGAATCCGTGCTTCTACGTTTTTAATCAAATCACTGCCAAAAACTGATCCCGTTTGTTTTTTTGCAGAAAATATCGATGGGCCTGGGGATATACCACCGAATAAAAAGGAAGTTAAAAATGATTTAGAAATTGATAGTCAAAATTGAAACTTGGCCAGAATTTTTTTTTCGTTAAATGGATTACTTTTTTCGATACTTTACATTACATTAAAATTACTTTTCTTTAATTAAAAATGCACTGCCCATGTCGACTAAGAGGTATATTTCCATATAAGGCTTACTATGGAAAAAGGTCCCCGTAGAAAGAACAACATATAGCCATATACGGCCAAATATGGAAGAAGCACGCCATATAAGGGGCCATATATCGCCATATATGGCAACAATTGACACCATATAGGGTCATTCCGTGCCAAACGTCCCAGACATTGCGCTCGACCCCTTCCGATTTCTAAAAAAAATTCATGGCCTTTTGCCCCAATGTCCGTAGCCATGCCCTGAAATATTTCTGGCGAAAAAACTTTTTGATGACGTGAGCGCGGTTTGAACTTTTAAAAACAGCGTGAAACTAGGCTTCACTCAATAATTGATGAAAAATCAGCTTTTTAGTGAAACACCTAGCAATATTTTTTCTTATATTTGCATGGCTTTCGACTTACAATGTGGTTAAGCTTGTGGAGTTTTGTTTAACTTAATTATTTTTTAAAAAACAAAAAGAATTGAAACTTTTAGCATTTTGTTATTTTATTAAAAAATATCTAACTGCTGCCGGGACTCAATATAACTTTTTACCGGCTGCCCTCCAGGTATATAATCTATAAAAATAGTTTAAAACCGCTCAATAAAATGTTTCGCAGTAAACAAAAATCCTGAAGTTGCTAAAAAGTGCGTTTTGACGCATAAACAGCTGTTTATTTCACCCTGAGGTGGTCGAAGTAAAAATACAAAATATGGTGGGTTTGGAAGTACAATCGATAATCTTTTGATTCTGAAAGTTTAATCAAAGTAATTTTTGTTTAAAGCGAGAAAACAATCTTTGAAGTTGAGCTCTCGCACCACTACCCGGCGTCGCTTTTCTTAACGCCTCTTCGCCGCACGGCACGCCACCTGCGACGATAGCTGACGCGATTAGGTCCAAAGAAAGAACGGAGTTTTCTGCCGCTTCCCCTTGCCCGTCTTTCCGGCTGCAAGGGAAGAAACGGCGGGTATCGTGTAATAATCGTTGGTGCCGCCAGCGCTGGTGTCCTTTCTACCCGAGGGCGGCTCGAAACGCGATGCCTAATACGGGCGCATCAGTTGACGTGGACTTCTCCTAAAAGGGAAACGCGATAATATCGCCGCGAAATCTAGCTGTCACGCATACTGCGGTGAAAAGCGGAACTATTCAGCGACGCAGAATTTGCCGTTTCAAAGCCGATTTAAACACAAACGAGGCGTGAGCCTCCAACTGCGCCCATTCGTTAACACCACATCGCATCGTCGTATGAGATTGCCCGTTCACGGGACTTTTGTGTTGCTGTCTACATCTGTCCTGACGTCGAGAAGAGAGAGTGATTGCGATGTGTACGTAAGAAACAGCTAGCTTACTAGTGGATGCTCTTACCTGGCAGCACTAAGCATTTGCTGATATCAAGACAGTGGAAAGTCCACAGGAGGACACAGCCGCGCAAAACGGTCAAAATAGGAAAAGCCGTAAAGCAACAAGGGGACAACATATATGTTAATGAATATATTCATTATATATATATATAATGAATATATTCATTAACATATATATTGTCCCCTTGTCATATATTCCCCTATTTCCTCCCTTATAAGGCACTATATTGCCTCATATATTTCTTTAAATGAAAAGATATGGACGTATAGTAAATATGTCTGGCCCATATAAATGACGTTTTTGTAAGGGCTACTTCAGCAAGAAACGCTTGGCAACAATGTACGACAAGCTGCAAACGCCCTGGTTGGAGTATATAGGTCCGCAGCTCGGCGAGCGGGTCGGGGTTAAGCCGGGATCCCACTTGCAAATCCGTGTTGTTTTACTCTACAGAAGCCAGCCGGCTGGTGCTCAAAGCGGGACCCCTAAAGCTTTTCAGCCAGGTTCTATCACTGCGACGTCATTTCCCAAGTTTCAAACTGAAAAAAAAGTAAAGACACTTCTGCTTTGCTTGTGCCTCGTGCGCCGCTCCCGCTCGTGCGCCGACTGCCACCGCCACTAGAGTACCTGCACATGCTCCACTTGCGAAGCGGAGTATCGCAAGGTTGCTCCCAGGCCGGCCTTGTTGGATGCAAGGACGCACTGCGGAAGCGATCGTCGCTTGTGCAGGAGACCAGAAGGTTAAGATGGCGCGGCTGCGAGGCGGCGTGCTGCGGCGTGCGGTACAGAGAAGATATAATGCGCTGGCACGCCGCGCGTGCGCCGTCGTCCCGTAATTTGTCTTCTGTTTCTCTCTGTACCTTCAATAGAACGAAGTATCTGACGAAAACGTCGTTTCTTCGCAAGCCGTACGGCTGCTCGTTGTTGTCGGCTCCGAGGTGCCCGGACGTGCCGGTCGCGTATCACTCTGCAGAGCGCCGCAGAACGCGACCAACGCGATGGTCCTACGTGTCGTCTGCCTCCCAGACTTGGGAAACCTGTTTTGAATCATCGCTCGCGATGTAAAACATCGCAGTTATGCAGTACCCAGTTGCTACACATAATGTTCCAAGGTCAGGTTCCTTCCAGTTCGTTCGATTTTAGCGTAGGATTTCGCTAAAAGCGAGAAACATCCTCCACCCGAAACTCTGCACCTGCAAGGTCGCTTTCCCTCATGAAGGTTGGATCTAGCTCGGTGCATGAGACCGGTTCTCCGCCAATACGGAGTTGGCGGCGAAAGAAGAAGGAATGCGATACTCTGGCTCTGCAAGCAGAGCCTACAGTTCCTCCAACCGTCACCGCTTATCAGCACCACCGGGCTCAATGCCACTCACTGTGCGGCCGCTTTGGGTACTCTCCTTGCCACCGGCGAAAATGGCCGCTCGGCAGGCCGTTCCAAACGGAGCGGGAACAAATATGGAGTATAGACGATCCCTACCGAGCCTCTACTTCCCGGCAAAACACTTGAGCGACTCAATCGCTGCCACCTAAACGGGAGCTTGGCGAATGACGAGGTTGATAATATGTTTAGATCTAAAAAAATAATCTCTATACGCCGTGACACTAGACATGACGTTGTTACACAACACACGGTGGTGACATTAAGCTACTTTCGGTACGGCGCACGCTCAGGTGCTCCACGGGACGCAAATCTGGTTTCCGCACACGCGCAGTGCCCAAAACCTGGTGTGGGTAAACGATGACTCATGTGTAAACAGCGTGTAGGTCTATACCGCGCTTTAATGACACAACGCAGACAGTTGCTTTTAGGTCGATTATATTGTCGGACACGTAATTGCGCCATGAGTTCCTTCCGTAGAGCGATTGACTGTCCCGAGAGCTTGGCAGGAAAGCAGACGCTCCAGATTTTCTAAAGTGTATACTGTCTAGACCAATTTCGCTGGACGTGACGTGGTTCCGACCCTTTGGCACTTTAGACCTGGTTGAAGCCGACAAGGGACCATGCTTCTTCTAGTGCAATGCAATCACCACTGAGACGTAAGAGGACGAGTGCTACGAAAAACCAACAACAAAAACAGCAACTGCAGAGGCATTTCGGTCTAAAAGAAATAGAAGCGAGCAACAGCTGTGCTACAGAATGCAGTAAAGGAACTATTCTTCCGGCTGTTTCGTCTTGTTGTGCGCAGAAGCAAAGTGACCAACAACTCGTTTTCCTGTTGGGATGAGCCACCCTGCAATCAACGAAATAGACGTTTTGTTTTGCTATTTAGTTTATTATTATTGCTGTTCATGTTTGGTGTTCTATTAGATAAAAGGAGCTTGTCCAGATAGTGCTGAAAGAACTGGTGATGAATGTAGTGCCGCTCTTTTGTAAGTGGCACAACATCAATTGAACGAAAGCTTGCCTCCCAAAGATGATGTCTACATCGGGCACTAGGATTTGCGCTTTGACGATAGAGAACGGTTGTAAAAGGCGACCGTTTCTCGGGCAAAAAAATATTTAGGCTTTGGTTGGGAGTTTAACTTTCAAGATTATGATCGAAATGTGAAGCTTCTCTCAAATTTTGTTGTAATTTAACTGTATGTACATGGCAGTAAGAGCTTGAGCTTGCTGCATGCTCACTGCAGAAACATTCCCAGATGTCCTATTGCCCTGGCTGAAATTCTAAAAATTGTGATAGAAAGGAGGAGCAGCCCACAGATTATGTTGCAATTCAAATGTAATTAGCTGTGAGACCACGAGCTTGTTGCGTTCTGACATCAACAATATTCGCACACACTTATTATGCCCCTTTTTCTTAGAACAATGCAAACATTTATTGTTGGGTGCATTTTATGTTTTCAACAACTTCTCGGTACTCCGAGAACCTGTTAGTTGGAAAATGATTCTGCTCTGATTCAATGGTCACATCACTTATTTAGCACAGAGGCCCGCAAACGATTTCCTATTAATATCAACAAGGAATTTATTCGTGGTTTCTGGAAATTAAATGACACGTTCTCTTCAAGCGCGAAGTTTACTTTCAGTCGACGGAAAATTGTGGAGGCTTCTACAAATACAATTTTTACGCATCCGAGGTCCGTATATCTAATAAAATATGCCCTTTAAAATTTACTAATTAAAAGATTGACCTAATCATTCATATAAACCCACGAAGCATAGAATGTGTCGTGCGTCTATCGTGCGCACGTTATCATTTGCTATGCTTGGTTGCGTGGAGCTTTGGGTGGAGTCCGATGCGCTGAATACACGACACTCTTGTGATCTCAGAGTTCATTAGAATAATCAAGACAAGTTTGAGTTCTTTTATGGGCAGAGTTTGTCACAACCATGTTTTCATTAAAGGTTTCTGTGGGTTCTGCAATCCCACAGAAAACTTTGATCTGCGAGTTGATTACAATAATCAAGACAAGTTTGAGTTCTTTTATGAGTAGAGTGTGTCACAAGCATGTTTTCATTAAAGTTTTTTGTGGGTTCTGTTTTTGGTACGTGTAGGGTCTCGAATTATTTGTGCTCTTAGATTTTAAGGAGCCCCTCGGTGTAACGAAAAAATTACGAGGGGAGGAAGATTATCGCGGCATATACTCTATAAATATACTTTTTTTATTCTGAAGTTCTAATGTCATAGGCCCGCTGCGCTATCCCTTGGCACGTCATGGTTAGGGTTCCGTGTTTTCGGATACATCCGAAAAAGAAAATTAAAAATACACTAGCCGGCAAGTTATTTTGTCAAACCGAATTTATATAAAAAATTTCAAATTTAAAAGACGCTAAGGACGGTGTTTTACAAATACATTTTTTGAGAGCACAGGGATAGTGGTCCTGAGGAGAGGCCACTTTAGTTTTCATTTTAAATCACGGACTACTGTCCACAAGGGGTTGGCCTTTTAGCCTGTCAAGGTTCCCTCGGGACAACGGCCCATGATTGACACCCAAACGTTATCTACTTTGTTTTCGAATTTAAAATAGTGTGAACAGAGTGAAATAATCTTCCGATTTCATAAAAAAAGTGAATTTAACCGAGAAGAAACTCCGAGAATCATCGAATCTCCAACAAAAAATAAAACACCGAAAAAAAAAACCACTCCGAATTTGAAGGAAATAAACTCCGGAAGCACGGAATCCCGTGCGGAGCGCAGGTTTGTCTGCTTCTTTTGCCGGGGTTGTGGTGACGTCAAAAAGACGCCGAGCTCTGATTGGCTCTTATTGAAGGATAGTGGGTAGACCTCAAGACAGCTTGCTTTGAGGTCTATCCACTGTCCTTCAATCTGAACCAATCAGAGCGGCGTTCAGACGTCTCCACGACCCCTGCAAAAGAGCAGACAAACTCGCGCTCCTATAGCTCATGATTCACCCCCGTGATATCACTGAGTCCACATGGAGAAGCAACCTTGCGTCTGGAACCAGCTTCGCGCGCCGACGGTCACCCGAGTACGAAGTATACACCAACTACAGTGGCTTAAAGGGGGTAGTGTAACGAACAAAACCGGAGAAGCGGCACAGCGTTGGAAGACGGCCGCGGGTGGCGCTGGCGCTTGCAGCACCGCCGTTCCGGCTATGGCTCCGGCTTGGCCGCTGGCCAGCTTGGCTCCGGCCAGTTCCGGCCGATTCGCAGCTGTGGACTACACTGTCGTCTGCTAGTTTCACATTTTGATTCGCCTACGAACACAAACCATCTCCGTGGAAGTTCACTGGAAAGAAATAAT
>JAZHYW010029432.1:0-27176 GCA_037355805.1 Ixodes ricinus
GCAGGAACAGTTCACAGCTTACGCACTGCATGTTCCGTTGCCCGACCGGGTCCGCGTCAAAAATTTTGTCAAAACTCGTCTAACACGCCACTAAGTTTCTTGCGCATTCATTCAGGCTTTCTATCAGAGATACATTTTTGCGCTTGTGGTGTACTGGAGGGTTGTGCGCGTGTGTGCGCTGACAAGGACATCTCTGCAATTGACCCTTCGCGAGCTCTGCCAATTCTACCTCGAGCCACGGCCGGACTAGACAGCTGCATTCCTTACGGCCTTTGCCTTCGGCTAAAAGTAATGGCAGTTTTTCTACCGCGTGGGGACGCGACAATCCCGCCCTTCCTAAGGTTCCTTCATGTGTTTGTGTTTGAAAGTGTCCAGTACGCAACTTATGTTGTAATGAAGCAACCCTGTAACCGCAACTTAGGGTCGACTAATTAAGTCTGGGGATTTAAACTCTAATTTTTGAAGAAAAACATTGTGGCGCTAAAAAGCTAGTTAATCTGGGAAAAGCCACGTGACAGCGACTAGCGTCTCCGCACATCGCCGGTAGTTCAGGCTCTCCTAAGCTGAAGCGAAGAGCAGATTTTCCCTAAATCAACCCAGCCTAAATTAGTCGTTCCTGCGCCTCGGCTACGGCGTTGCATCAGTACAAAATTAACCGCCTAATGGTTTCTATGTTGCTCCAATATACAAAAAGTTATATACACAAGCTGATAAGTGTGTAATTACCTGCATTAACAAGGCATGCGAGATTAATCATCTTCGGTGCTCCGTGTTTACCCGCGGAAGTGTTTAGCAATTGCAGGGCAAACAAGTTAAGTACGCTGCTCCACGATGCTGCCACACGCGACATTTGCTGGTCCACTTATTCGGTTGTTTTTGTGTCGCCTCTCTAGGGTGTACTAGAATGGAGACGTGTGCTGTCCGGTGGCTATAGGAGTGTCGCGATGTGCAAACACGCCTGTGAGGGCGCTGTGGGGAAGAGCGCGGCCATCCGAAGGCTGACAGAGCCCTGGTGGTCTCAGCAGAGATGTTTTATTCGGCGTGAAAATGGTTGTATTCTTGCTTTATTTTTGTCTGCTCGGTTGTGAAAAAAAGAATAAGCTCCATCCGATCTCACACTCCTGTGAAAAAGCGTGACTTGCGTGAGCGGCAAAATCTTATATTTCAAGTGCAAATGCCGTTTGGGAGCGGTCAGTTGCTTACATGGTCTCACTTCAGTAATTTTAAATTGTGTTTCTATAACAGAAAAATAATTTTATCTCATCTCACACACCAGCATTAAGAAAGCGATCGAAGTTTTAGTATGATATCATATGCGATGCTTTCCTCTCCACTTTATTGTCAAAGCTCGTTTAGTTACTTTTCAGGAGGTGTTCTTTTAGTAGACCTTTAAATACCTCTTTTTGTTCTGGCGTTAATACATCTTTCTAATGTAGCATGGATGATTGAAAGCGAATTTTTCTTGACTTCTGCATTTTCTGCGAAGTTGATTGACACGAAGATGTCTGAATTGATTTTATCTAGTTGGCATGCAGCATAAGAAAATTAACACCAAGACGAGCAAGATAAATAGAGCAACTTCAAATGCTCTCTTTATTGAAGAGCAATCCCACTTGGAGAGTTTTGTTTTTTCTGACATGTCACACAGGTCACACATCATTCTTAAACCTTTTTTTTTCTTTCTCTGCCTCGGTTTTGTTGTTTTTTCCCTCGAATCAGATGATCCTATTTCGCGAACCAAGAGGCGTAGCTTGGCGTCCGAAACAAGGAGTGTTTCTTTTTGCATGTGCTGTAACCAGACTTGTACGTAACTTGAATACTCTACTCAAGTTACTGTATATTAAATACTTTTGTGAGTAACTTGGTATCTTGCAAATACTTTCGAACGTCAGTATTTAGTACTCTAGCTTAAATACTTTTTTCAAGTAACTTGTACTCATTTTAAAGTTACTTTTAAGTTACTTTCTATTTTTTATTTTCTTTAGAGGCGGGAAGCTTGGAAAATATTGAACTCCAGTTATTTTGGCTTGGCGCCCTGCCATTGCAGATACATTTCGTGCCAGGTAATACAGTGCACTTCCGTGCTTCTGCTGAAAGAGGTGACACGGAGAAGCAGGTGTCGCAGCCTCAAGCCGAGCGGACGCGTGTCGTGTCTTCTAACTGGGCAAAACGTCAAAGCACATTTTCTTACAATTTGTTTGTGGCTAAGCCCAACGAGCAACAGAGATTCCGAAGCAAAAGGGAAGAAGGGCAGAAGGCAAGGCTGCTAAAAGAGTGCAGCAAATCAAAGTTCGTGGCAGCCACCGCAGATTGCTGGAAGACTTTCAACCGGTAAAAGTTATGTTGCTGCTTTGGTAGCATAAATACTTTTATGACAAAACATGTATTTCCCTAGTGCCTTCCTGGGAGTAACCGCGCTGTGGTTGGACGCCGAAACGCTGGAGCGGAAGGTTGCAGCTTTGTGGTGTCCCCGCGTGAGAGGCAGTATAACGTACAGTACGATAGCCGAGGAGCTTGAGAACGTCTTTCTATAGTTCAGAATCCAGAACAAGGTTACCAGAGTCGTGACAGATAACGGCTCAAACATCGTAAAGGCCTTCCGGTTAGTATCCTCAACGACGTTGAAACACTTTTCAAATGCATGCGAAAACGTTATGTTAGACATCTCATGAGCGACGCATCTAACTTGGGGCATGATACGCTTCGTTTAGGATCTTTGGCGAGAAGGACCACGATTGCGAGGATACGCAGCTGGTTGATTTATCCTCTGTGCTCGAAGATTGAGAGCCGTTCCGTCTTCCGCCTCACCAAAGATGCGCAGCTCACACTTTAAATCTGGTAGCCACCACTGACGCGAGAAGGGCTGAGAACGACGCAACGTACTTGTCGCTCAGCAAGTCGGTGTTCGGCAAGTGCCAGGCTCTGTGGGCACGACAGAATCAGTCAACTCTCGCAGCGGACGAGATTCACGACTTGTGTGGAAGGTAATTGTTAACAAAAAATATATTGCTATGCCGATTCATCACGGCACTTAGTTCCGGATTTTTTTTTCTTTTTACTGGTGAATATAATTATACACGAATTTTGGCTGTTTAGGTACCTGGTTGTCCCAAACGCCACACGGTGGAATTCCCAATTTAACGCCATACAGTGCATTAAAGGTCTGCTAGAAGACAAATTTGACAGCTTGGAAGAATATTGCCAAAGACAAAAACTTCCAGTCATGCGGCGCACCGGGTATGTGCAGTTCGTCAAGGAATACTGCGAGGTGGGAGGCACTGTGCATTTGGTTCTGTTGGCAGCACCATAGTTTATTATTTATTTTATATTCTGATTTACACATCACTCTTTCTTTTTAGGTGATGAAACCAATTGCAAAGGCCCTGGATATCATCCAGGCTGACAAGAATATGTTTCTTGGATATTTGCTCCCCACCATCACAGCGCTGAAGCGCAAGCTCGCGTCCTTATCTGCAATCCAACTCTGTGAGCCGCTTAGACTTGCTGTGATTGCTGGCCTTGAGAAAAAGTAAAGTTCCGTTTTATTATCCGTAAATTTTTGCTTTTACACATTATAGTGGCCAGAAAATGATAATAACTCTTTTGAAATACTTCGTTCTCTACAGGTTTGGCAACGCGATGAAAGAAAAGACCCTGCTTGTCAGCGCTGTTCTTCTGCCTCGGTTCAAGCTGCAGTGAGTGCCGGACGGTCAACGGGAGACAGTGGCCGAGCTAATGAAGGACGAAATCGCTAGCTTGCCACAGTCGTCTACCCTTACAACCGAGGAACCGCGATCTGTCAGCGGAGCATGATGATTTTTTTTTCTTTTGAAGAGTCGGTGGCTACGGGCTCTCAAAGTGATGGTGGACAGGAGTTGTCACCATACCTGCACTCTGACGACAGAAACAGAGAAGTGGCTCAGATCATCAAGTACCCCACTCTTCACGAACTCTTCCTTCGGCACAACGTCGCGGTGCCTTCGAGCGCGTCTGTCGAACGGCTATTCAGCATCGGCGGACATGTGTTTGTAAAAAAACAGGGGCAGACTATCGGACACGAATTTCGAAAAGCAGCTGTTCCTGCGAGGGAACAAAGCTTTTTGGTAATGGCATTCTGATTTTAATTTTCGCAAGTGAATAGAGGTTGATGTTTTGTTTCATTCGTAGTTACTTGGGACCTCCTAGAAGCCTGAGTGGCAGCCAAAGTCTAGCTAAGAGATTTCCAGGAGATTCCGTAGTAGCTGGGAGGAAGAATTTTTTCTGACTTTGGTTAGTGCTTGACAATGAATTGCAGAGAAAATTGTGACTTGAGAGTACCTTGAAAGTAACGAGTTACTCTTTTGGAGTATTTTGTACTTTACTCAGTTACTTTACAAATTTGAGTATTTAGTACTCTACTCAGTTACTATTTTTCGTGGTACTCAGTAACTTAACTTAAGTACTTTTAGTGAGTATCTTGTACAAGCATGGCTGTAACCCACGTTAAGCCCCGGCACAAAACACCACCGTGACATATTTTACTTTGCCGCATTTGACATCGTTTTGAGTTCTTTGTCTCTTCGGCACAGCTAGCAGTCACACAATATTGTATCGCGTCAGACACAACGCAAAAAAAAACGAAATAGTTACACCAACGCGTTTCAAGTCAGTGTCGCTCACGGTGGAAGCAACATTTACGTGATGACTATTTGTCCGACGCGGCAACCATATTATGTTCGGGGCACCGAACGCTTCACTCGCACGGGGATAGATGGCGCCCAAGTATCGGGCCCCTCCTAGTGCCTCCCAAACCGACCGCTCCGGTTGCTTCTCCCAGCGGCGGTCCCGCATTCCCTCGTTTACCGCTTCTTCTTGTGGATACGGTGGACGAAACTCATTTAGGTGATGGCTCTCTGTCCGACGCGGCGGCCACTTTATGTTCGGCGCACCAAGCGCTTCACTCGCACGGGGATAGATGGCGCCCAAGTATCGGGCTCCTCCTAGTGCTTCCCAAACCAACCGCTCCGGTTGTTTTTCCCAGCGATGGTCCCGCATTGCCTCGCTTACCGCTTCTTCTTGTACCCACGGTGGAAGAAACTCATTTAGGCGATGACTCTCTGTCCGACGCAGCGTCCACATTATGGTCGGCGCACCGAGCGCTTTACTCGCACGTGGATAGATGGCGCCCAAGTATCGGGCCCCTTCTAGTGCCTCCCAAACCGACCGCTCCGGTAGTTTCTGTAGCGTAGTGGACACGGACCCGTATGGCAGGATCAATGCACTTTACTTTGGGCCCGAGAACTGCACTGCGAAGACCGTTCTTCATACGCGCCAGGATCCGAATCTCTCGATTCACGTGAGCCCAGCACGCTCCTATGTCTCGAGTCTTTCTCGTCTTCTACGCTACTACATTCCTCCCTCCTCAGGCGAATGTGAAGACATCAGGTGCTTTGCGTAGTCTGGTAGGATACCGACGAACCGCAGTAGACTCGGACGCATCAGCTGATTGCTGCAGAGTCGTGTCCGATGCATCTGCTTCTGTTTGCGGTGGTTCAACTGCGCAAAAGTTGTCCACCGGCGTTGGGACGTACAATGCTGTCCAGTCTTCTTCGCAGATTCGTTTCTTTATCTGATCTGCGTGCACCCGGTGTCGCTTGTGATCTTCCGTCACTACTTCAAACATAACTCGTCCTTCTTGGCTGACGATGACACCTTTGATCCAGTGGTTCTTCTTCAACCTATCCTGCATCCAGACTTTCTGATTTATCTGAAACGTCCGGTCGCGACTTCTCTTGTCGTAGTTGCTCTTTTGGCGAGCCCGTTCACGAGAACCTTGGGACGACTGGCCTGACTTGATCAAATCCATCGTCGTTCTGTAGTGCCGCTTGTTTAGCATCTCGCATGGGGGTTGTCCTGTCGTGGAGTGTGGTGTCACCCTATACTTGAGGAGGAACTGTCTCAGTCCTTCCTTTTCCTCTCCCTTCTTGGATTTTCGCAAGGCAGACTTAAGTGTCCTCACAAAGTTTTCGGCTAAGCCGTTTGACTGAGGGTGGTACGGTGGTGTTAAAATGTGTCGAATTCCTTGTCCCTCTAGAAAATTCTTAAAAATGGCACTAGTATACTGTGGTCCATTATCGCTGACTACCTGCTCTGGCAGTCCGTGAACAAGGAATATTTCCTTGAATGCTTCCACCGTCCGCTCAGCTCTGGTCGACGGCATCAAAGCGACTTCAGGCCACTTGCTGTATGCGTCGATCACCACCAAGTACATGGTGTTCTGGTATTCTGCGAAATCTGTATGGATTCGGTACCACGGTCGTTTTGGCACTTCCCATTGGTGTAGGGGAACGTTTTCGTTCTTGTCAGAGACTGAAGCACAAGCTTCGCAGGCCCGACTTTTCGCTTCAATGTCTTTGTCCATGTTTGGCCACCACACGTAGGAACGGGCGAACATCTTCATTTTTGATTGTCCAAGGTGTCCTTCATGTATTAAATCCAGAAGATTACGTCGAAACCTAAGAGGGATCACTGTGCGCATGCCCCAAACTAGGCAGCCATTTGCCACTGTGAGTTCCGACTGTCTCGATGTGTATGGTTGCATTTCTGCGTCGCGTTCAACCGATGGCCATCCTTCCATGACGTATCGGTAGACCTTCGACAGTGTCTTGTCTTTAGCAGTCTCCGCCGCGATGTCGGATGCCCTGACTGGAAGTTTGGTCATATTTTCCTCAACAATTGCCATAATGTCTGAAGAAATGAAGCTCACAACATCGGCGACTCCATGTTGAACTTCCGTGTCAAACTCTGCATCAGGTCCTTGAGGTAGTCGTGACAAGCCATCAGCGTTTCCAAACTGAGTTGTTGGAGTATACTTAATGTCATACGAGTACCCTTGTAAGATCAAGGCCCACCGTTGAAGTCTGTTGGCAGCCGTCACAGGGATTCCTTTCACTGGACCAAAAATCACCGTCAATGGTTTGTGATCTGTATACAAGACAAATCTTCTTCCCCACAGATACTGATGAAACTTCTTTACGCCAAAAATTATGGCTAGAGCTTCTCGCTCAATCTGGGCATATCGTTTCTCCGCAGAAGTTAGCGTTTTCGATGCATGCGCAATGGGGCGTTCCTTTCCTTTTATCTTGTGGAAGATGACCGCTCCGACGCCAACTGATGAAGCATCAGCCGCCAAGTAGATTGTCTCACTTGGATCGAAGTGAACAAGAGTCTCCATGGACGTTAGACGCGTCTTGATGTCTTCGAAGGCTTCTACGCACGGCAAACTCCATTGCCAAGGAACATTCTTCTTGAGTAGATTACTCAGCGGTGCGCACAGGTCGGCTAACCCTGGCAAATACTTTGCGTAGTACTGAACCATGCCCAAAAATGCCCGTAGGTCATGTAGGTTAGACGGCGCCGGCATGTTCAGTATGGCACCAACTTTCCCTTGAGAGGGACGTATTCCTTCCGCTGACAGAATCTGACCCAAATATTCCACTTCTGGAGACATAAACGCACATTTCTCTTTCTTTAGCGTGAACCCATAGTCTTTGAGTCGTAGGAACACGAGCTCCAAGTTCTTGATGTGCTGCTGATCAGTTTCTCCGGTGACGATTATATCATCCAGGTAGCATGCCACGCTTCCCAGGCCAGCGGTTACTTGTTCCATGGTTCGCTGGAAGATGGCAGGCGCTGATGATATGCCAAAAGGCATCCGGTTAAACTGGAACAATCCCTGGTGAGTGTTTATGACGAGATACTTCTTTGTATCCTCCTCCAGCTCCATCTGAAGATATGCCTCCGACAGATCCAGCTTCGAGAACTTCCGCCCTCCGTTGAGTTTCGAGAAAAGTTCCTCGGGTCGTGGGAGCGGGTACTGCGCGACGTTCAAATGAGGATTGACAGTCACGCTGAAATCTCCACATACCCTCACGGATCCACTGGTCTTCGGGACAACGACGATCGGAGTGGCCCACTGCGCTGTTTCCACTGGAGTCAATACGCCGTTGGCTACTTGTCTCTTCAAGTCAGACTCTGCTGCTTCGCGCAATGCAAACGGTAGTGGTCTTGGCCGCATGAACTTCGGGATGACATTCTCTTTGAAGTGAAGTTGAGCCTTGATCTTCGTGCACCGACCAAGTTCGTTTCTGAATAGTACTGCGTACCTAGTCAGCAGCGTCTTGAGGCTCTCTTCTGTTTTCACAAGAGCAACGAACAAGTTGTTGAGATCCAATTTCAGAGCTCTCACCCAGATCCTCCCCAACAAGTTGACTTGGCTTGTGTTAGTAAAAATAGCCTCTAGACTGTACTTCTTGCCTTCAAATTCAACCTGAAGCTCACATTGGCCTTTGACCTCGATGACCTCCTTGCTGAAACTTTGCAGTTTGTACGGAGTTTCGTTCAGCTTCGGTTTTCCGAGGCGATGCCAAGTCTGAACGTCCAGTAAGGTGACATGTGAACCCGTGTCTATTTGGAGTTCCACTCGCTTGCCTTCAATCTGACATTCCAGAAACTTGCCATCTCGATCGAAAACTGACTGAACCCTGGTGATTACTTGCACCGTCCCTTTCCTTGTTGATCGGGATTTGCCAGACTGTCCTTTCCGGCACATCTTGGCAATGTGCCCCTTGGTTCCACAAGCTCTGCAATCTTCAGACTTGAACCGGCACTTGTCTTCGACATGGTTTGTATTCCCGCAACGGAAACATTGTCTAGCAGACCTCTGTAGATCTCTCACCTGGCTGACTGCGATGGGTGATTCGGTGGCACTTCTCAATTGACGGGACTCTTCTTCCGCTCGAAGAAAGCTTTCCGACAATCTGAGTGCTGTGTCGATCGATAACTCTTTCTCTTGGACGAGACGTGCTCTCAAGCGTTGATCTCGAAGTCCAATTATAAAAGCTGTGAGCAACGAACATGCGCGAGCATCGACTTCGTTCTCATACTCGCAGTTGCAAATGACGGATCGTAGTCGTGCTAGGAATTCGGTTGGTGTCTCACGTTCATCCTGGCGTGTTGAAAACAACTTCGCTCGTTCAAATTCCTTGAAACGCTTCGGCGAGAAATGAGTGTCCAGTGTTTTTGTCAATTCCGCATAGGGAACTTCACTGACCTGCCTCGGTTGAACCAGAGAGTGCAGCAGCTTGAACGTCTCGGACCCCAGAGATGCAATGAGGAAGTTCCTTTTTGTGGCATCATCTGTCGTTCCGGCGATGTCCAGAGATGCTTGGAACCTTATTTGGTATAAGTTCCAGTCCTCTTTTTGCGGGTCGAAAGGTCCTGGTCCCATGAACCGGAAGACGTTCGATGTTGCTCGCTGCGATGTCTCGCCCGATGCATTCATCATCTTGAGCCGTTCTCCAGGAATTCTCCAGGAATCCTCGTCGCCAATTTGTAGCGGAGTGGACACGGACCCGTATGGCAGGATCAATGCACTTTACTTTGGGCCCGAGAACTGCACTGCGAAGACCGTTCTTCATACGCGCCAGGATCCGAATCTCTCGAGTTCACGTGAGCCCAGCACGCTCCTATGTCTCGAGTCTTTCTCGTCTTCTACGCTACTACATTCCATCCCATCCTCGTCGCCAATTTGTAGCGTAGTGGACACGGACCCGTATGGCAGGATCAATGCACTTTACTTTGGGCCCGAGAACTGCACTGCGAAGACCGTTCTTCATACGCGCCATGATCCGAATCCCTCGATTCACGTGAGCCCAGCACGCTCCTATGTCTCGAGTCTTTCTCGTCTTCTACGCTACTACAGTTTCCCCGCGGTGGTCCCACATTTCCTCGCTTACCGCTTCTTCTCGTACCCACGGTGGAAGAAACTCGTTTAGGTGATGACTCTCTGTCCGATGCAGCGGCCACTTTATGTTCGGCACACCGAGCGCGCTTCCTTTCCCGGGGATATATGGCACCCAAGTATCGGGTCCCTCCCAAACCAACCGCTCCGGTTGTGCAGCCCAGCGGTAGTCGCGCATTCCCTCGCTCACCGCTTCTTGTTGTACCTCACCACCGCCGCCAAGTCGGCAGAGTCCGTTAATCTGTGTCCTCTTCGTTCTTCTTCTTCTGGTCTGGGCTCACCCTCGTGCACGATGGTGGCACCAGTGATCGACACAGCACCAAAGCAAAAACACAAGGCCAGCCACTGGCCGCACAAAACCACCACACCACCACACCGCGAAGAAGGCGAGCACACTACGCCGCCGTCTTTTGTGGCCTCCGCGGAGGGACCTCACACCATAGGGCCCTCCGCGGCGGCGCGGAACGAACTACTCCTAGTTCGAAGCTAGCCCCGAACACAATCTGGTCGCTCGTTCCCCGCAGGAAGAGCGGCCAGAGTCATCACCTAAATGTGTTTCTTCCATCGTGGTCTCACTAAAAGCTGCCTGACAGGCTTCCTGGCCCCGCTGTGACTGGCAGCGCCACCGAGGGTCCCTGTGGCGGAATTGGGCCACAGAACACCACAACACCCAGCTTCTCTGCTACGCCGTCGGCATCTCCATTGCACGTGCAGTCTATGCGCGTTTTCAAGAGAGGCTCCTCGTGCGCTGCCATTTTAAGCGATACTGGCTCCGCGTAACTATGGCGTAACGTTTGCGCAATGTTGGGGTGTGCTATGAGCCAAATCAGTGGGGTGCACGAATATGTACGAATAAGGAAATGCAGTAGCCATGACGAGTTCTAATACGAAAGCATTAACTGTCCCATGGAGCGAACCGGCGTTGTGAGCTCTTGAAGCCGCGCCAAACGGCACCTAAAGTCCCCTTTCCCATGCAGCAAAGTATGTAGTCTGTAGCAGCGAAACGGAGAGTAAACTACCCTTGCCTGGCGCGCGCCCCAGTTTCAAGGAACGCCACTCCACCGCGCTGCGGAACCGCCCCGGCGGAAGGAATACGGCTAAGGCCTCATTCACACAGCCGGCGCCTTGCCCCGTCCCGGCGCCGTGCCGAACCCGGGACGGTACAGGGACGGTGGAGTGTTCGAACCAGCGGCTACGAAGCTGCCGGTGGTGGCTATGTAAATGGGTGGATGCTGGCGGCTGTGCACCCTTAGATTGGGTGGTAGCTTGCGCGACCTAGCCTAGAATCCTTTATGCATCTTTAAAATTCTGCGCCGAGCTTGTGTATCCTGTATGACCGCATAACCTATTAATTTCGTGCGCAATTTTACATTTCCCTCGATCTCTACTACCAATCTTGTAACCCCATATTTGTGACTACTTCGTGGCGGCGTGAATCACCAAATGTAGCGGACGATCGGCGTCGATGGGCGCCGCCAAACTTATTTTGTTCCTCGGAGGTTGCGTTCGGGTCGTCGATAACGATGTTAGATGTTTGAAAACACATTATTTGTCTCCACGTTTCAAAATAAAACCAACAAGACCCACCGCGAGCACGCTTCACATCAATCACTCCTTACGCTACATTTCGTCCCCGATGATCGACGACCGTATTTTTTTTCTACGGCTGTTCTTCCTTAAAATTGCATTTACGTCTATCCCAAAGGAACCGATGTGGTAGAACCATTTCGAGCAGCAGCTCAGCGGTAAATCCACATCTCTATGCGCGCTGTTCAAGAGCCGTAAACATCACACAATTCGCCCGTTCCCGAAAAGAGCTTTCTTTGCTTCGTCGTTAAAAAACAGTATGGTCTATCCCCCCCCCCCCTCCCCGTGGCCGTGCCCATGGTCATGCAACTTTTGAGAATCCGCCAGATTCAGCGAAAGTTTCCTATTTTGTGACTGATCGTCGCTCGCTGTGGCGGGGCGCCAGTGTTCTCCATCTCCCGTCGGCGCCGGGGACGTAGAACATCGTCTTTCGGTACATTTCGGGTCCGGTGGCGCAATTCGGGTCAAAAATCAGTCCGAAAGCCCTCTCCCCGAGCGGAAACGCCGCCGGCGCTCTCGCCGGAGACACCGAGGGCCGAGGAGAGGGGAGCATGTGCTCCTCTCGGCGCCAACGAACATGGCGGCGCCTGAATACTCGCACCGCAAAACTCGAAGGAGCACTCAGCGGCATTCGATTCGACATTCATGCTTTCGCATTCGCAGCTCATAAAAAATACTAAAATGTACTCGGACTTTTTTTTTTTTTGACGTGTGGGCTTGTGGAAGAGAACGACGTTGACGCAGCCAAGTTGCCACAATGGGCTTTCCAGATAAAGGTATGTTATTTGCGTGTGCAAGTCCAGGGCCGGATTAAGGTACGGGCTAAGGGGGCTGCAGCCCAGGGCCCCCGACCCTCTAGGGGCCCCCATGCGCAGCTCGAAAAAAAAAACAAAAAAAAACTAAACTTAAAAAATAGTTTGGAAAGCGATGTTGCTGTGCCGCAGCATTCGAGAAGAGGGATGTACAAAGATAATGGCGATGTCAGCGAGGCCAAACGCGCACTTCGCATAGCACACTCCTATCCCTGTACAAAGCCGGCCCTTTGGGTGGGTGACCGGCCCCTTAGGGTGCTTGTCCGCTTCTTTGAAAGCGGCTTCGAGCAAACGAAGAAAACACGCGAGGGGCCCCACGATCTGGGGTTTTTCGCTCCTCTTTTTTTTTTTGTCAGGAAAGGAAATGTCATAAACACCTCCCCCTCCCCCTTCACCTTACTCGGGCTCGTGTCTCGTGCGCGCAAACACGTGTTTTTGAGCAGCGCTTACACTTTGAAAGTGCGGCCTTCGACGCTGCTGGAGAAGGGAACAAAGCTGCATGCCGCCTCCGCGGTGGTCTTGAGGAGTGCTCCCTAGTTGAAACCAGACAGGAATGGTAAAGTTTTTGTATTTTGGAGGCTACTTTTTATTGATTAAAAAATAAAGGAAACTGCAGTATTTCCCAGGTTCATTGCCTTAACCAGACATCATTATCATCAACATCGTCGCCATCATCATCATCATTAGGGCCCCTCAAGCGTCCTTAGCCCAGGGCCCCGAAATGCCTTAATCCGGCTCTGTGTGCAACCTGTCTAGTACTCCTTGCGGCTAAGCTGTATGCGCACTTCCCCAAAGACGTCGGTGCGAGGTGCACGTTGACAGCGCGCTATTTTCTATTTCGTAGGGGCACTGGCTGGTGGAAAGGAGGGCATGATGAAGCTTCTGGTGCCTTCCGATATGCACTTTGAGATTAGACAATGTTTTCATTTTAATATAGCGGTTTGTCACTGGTCTGGGTAGTTTCTTTAGTTGTTTGTGCTCTTTCGCTGTCAAAGAGAACACCTGTGTGCTTTCAAATGATTTTCAGTGTCTTCCGGCGTTCAGTGACGCATCCCTTACAGAAATGTCATATGTGGATTTACATTATAAATTCAGATATGCCTATATAAGGAATTGGACAGAAATGGACACATATACATATACAGTTCATATATGGCCCGTATATCCATATCGCGCCATATCTGCCCACTTCCTTACCTGCCCGCATATGGGCCACTTTATGTAATCCCATATCTGGACCTGGCAAATGAACATGTATCAGCCCCATAAATGGCAAACTATTATGTGATGCTACTTCCAGTTTTCTACACTCTTAGAAAAAAATGGTCAGTTTAGTCCTCCCTAAATGGAGGAACGGTCATGACACATATGTTTTTTTAGAAAGGGAGAACATTTCGTCCTGAAATCAGGTAAGGAAAGTTCCGCCGTTGCCTGCATCTCATTATGGCGGGCACGAATCGAGCAAATCGAGCTCAATAAGGCTTAACGAGAACACTAAGTCTATTGTACGGGACGAGAGGAGCAGCAAATAAAAACGTAACACGAGCTTTCCGCGAACTGCATTTATTTCCGAAGCCGGCTTCCCCCTGCAGGTAAATAAACTTACGTTTCGAAAGCCTGCAGTCACTCAGTCTTCTCATCGTCAGCACTGCGATGTTAAACGGAGACAACCGGCACCCAGTTACTTCGCGCACTTTATGTCTTACCCTTGCTATTCCTCGAGCCACAATTCCTTCGTGAACCGCACATCACGAAAAAAATAATAAATTATTCACCCGCAAAAAAAAAAAAAAAGCCGCTCGCAAAAACAGCAGATCCGAAGCAGCCTCTTGACTCATTTCAGCACAGTAATTAAGAACTTATGGCGTAGCTGCGTAGCGTAAAAGGAGGTTAAATCGCTTGTCACCAGATGGCAGGGTCGAGCAGAGTAATCGCAAGTAGCTAGGCTAGGTGGCGCTAGCTACCGCCAAATTCATGTTCTACAAAAATATTTTTATTTTCTCACGCCACCATTGCGCTTCGGGAACTTCTATTATACACACATTTAGACACATTACGCATACTACAAGCATCAGCTGAACATACATTGAGAGCATACATATAAATGGCACGAACAAACATCGATACAACGGCACTCTAACCCGGTTACTACACCCAACCTCAGCGTTTCCGTCTTTTATACTGGTCGTTTTAAACGTGCGGAATTTCTCGGTGACTGTTTAAGCAATAAAAATATTCCCAGCATGTTGACTTTTTTCCAGCAATGTCATACCTCTGAGATTATTTTTAATGGCTCAGGGGATGAATTTCTCAATAAAAAGAAAACGCACGATCATGCCGTAATTATTTGAAAGCCAATAAATCGAGCCGCTTCAATGCGGTTCCAAGGCATGAGTTTGTTTCCCCGCACGGCACTTCGTAGCCGCTATTTCTATTGTAGTGTTTCTTTTTCTGTTTGCGCTGTTCGCGCACGGCTGCAATTGCCATCTTCAATTAATCTCTGTAGAGCGGATATTCCCTCAGCTGGAAGTGATGCTTCACGGGCAGAGAAATCGCTTTTCGATCAACTTGAATGCAGCCAAAGCAGCGACTTGCGGCAAGTGTTAAGTGTACGAAGCTACACCGTGGCGAGCTCGAAAACTTCTAGCGCTCATCCCAGCGCGCCACTTGGAGGGCAGTTTCTGCAGGAACCGCGTAGTATATTTAAACGGCAAAATGAAGGATAGCTTTTTTCTTTCGATTCTACCTACCATTCTTTTTTAATGCTAAAATTCCACTGTAAATACACGTACTTTCCGTCATAATTTCGCACTGTTCAGTCCTTTCCCAGCGCGAAATCGCTCTCGGGGACCGACAGTCACATTGGCCACTGTACGATAGGACCTTATTGTTCAGACCAGCGTTCCAACATGACTACCCGCACGTCGATCGATTACACTTAATCCCTGAAGTGGTCTTAATCTCTTTGATGTTATGTAAAGCGGAATGTCAACCTGCGACACCCCGCCCCCTCTGATCACGGCCCGACCAGCGGCATCAATGCCCGACAGCTTACGTCATCTCATTTTGTTACACCACTGATGCGCGAACACGCGGTCACATCGGCGATAATTCCAGTCTTCTCGTTCACAACGCACAACACTGCCATCACGATGTTGCGGCTATGTTGCTGACACGCAGAAATACAGAACCACGTTAATTGCCGGTTGGCACTCTGCATGCGAAAACAGAACCGAACTCAGCACGGAAGGCACCCAGGCAGCCGGCAGGAAAACCTGCCTGTCTTGAACGCAGTTCTTGCGATTTCCATAACGTCAAAAACGCCGACACAGTTCCGCGTGTTTTCACTTCTGTAGTTCCGCGTGGGTCCCGCAAACCGGAGCCGGCCTTTTTACCCAGTGTATGTAGCGCTGCTGGCACTGCTCCGGAACTTCGCTGTTTCTAGCGGCTTCGTTTGCTCGTTTGATAAAATAAGTAATATTAATAATAATAATATTTATTTGCATACAAACATCTGATCCTGGGTGGCTTGCACGGCTGTGCAGAAAGGTTAAAACCCGTACGCGAGTGCGCCTGCCAGCCCGCAAGTGGTAAAGACGTCAATGCAACCGAAATGCTCTGCACGTTTGGACTAGAAGACGGAATTACAGGCGGCCTTCGCTGCCGCTGAAGCTCAATCAACCCAACAACATTTATAAAACAACGTGCGCGACGTGCTCGAAAAACGAAACCGAAAGAAGATGAGTCGGGAGGGCGGAAGCGTTCTCTCGTCTGCCTGGAGAAGGAGAAAAGCGTCTCGTTCCTCCTTTCTTCTCGTGTCCGCTTGGGGGCGCGTCAGTAGAAGGTAGGAAGACGCGCCGTTGCTACCTTTTTCCTCCATTTTTTCTAAGAGTGTAGCTTCGCGATGATCCGCAGTTTTCCATCTCCGCGCTTTATACCGCGATGATCCGCAGTGTCCACGCAAGCAAGCCAAAATCAACTCTTGAATTCGGTACGAGCATGTGTCACACCGACTGTTCTCAGTTACGATCAATATATCACCGAATATTTGGGTTCCCGTTCGGGGCCAAATACCGCCGTTACGCAAATCAATTGGAACAAATATTCGTGGACAGGTCGAACTGTCACGCCGCTATGGGTTTACTTCATCTGTGAGGGCAGACAAACATACATTAGTTTCTATCTACGGATCGTAAATGTCATTTTATCAGCGTATACAAGGATACTAAGTGAAAATCACGTTTTTTCTGTCTTTCTGAAAGTAAGTGAAAAGTAGTCGAGCAAACTAACGAAGTAATAAGCGCGATTACTTTTTAGAGCCAGTAATTTCTAAAGGTGATCCGTTCGTTTTACGGTCAAGTCATTGTAATTAATTACTTTCTTCAAGTACCGGGCCCAAGTCTGATTGTGGTCAACGCGTCATACACACGCACAGACATCACTGTTCGCCAGAAGCAATACCAAACGAAGCGGTCCCCACTGCTCCCCGAACGTAATGAAATAATGAACACATAAAATCAAATGTGAAATAATAAACAAATAATTAAAAATTATAAGAACGCGAAGAGATCGCGCGTCTCTACGCCACAGACATAACATAGGCAAGAAAGCATGCTGCTTGCTCCTGTATCGTTTGTCTCGTTCCCGCTTTATGAAACGAATATGTGGCGAGTGGCTGTTGGCACCACACGTCAGAACTGGCATGACATGCGAATAACACATTTGAACGGTGACTGAATGCTTGAACTGCCGTCAGACGGTATTTGAACGCCCCGCAAAAGCGTCGTCGGGCGGCGCTCAGAACAGGCCCACGCGGTTTCGGCGCACGCGAATCTTTCTCACTTTGCGGAGCGAGCCCGAGGATTCGAAGGTGCGCTATTTTTAAATAACGAAATAATACCGGGCAGAGGCATAGTTAGGATGAAGCATCGCTAAACAAATACACAGTACACGATAAAACGCAGAAAAAGCTGTGAAACGATTACCGTCGCTTGCACCAGTCGACGATGTGCCATCCACAACTTCCGGTCTTTGGCCTAGACGCAGCGTCTCCCATCTCTGTCATCCCTTGCTATTCTTGAACACGGTATTAGTAAGAAATTTATCTGATATATCCGCTAAAACGGTTAAAACGTAGCAAAGAAGGAGAGTCTGGAGACTCAAGTTCGCAAAAAAGTTCGAGACCCCAAAAATCTTCCAGAGCCGGCCTCAAACGGAAGTTGGCAATAGCGATGGTCTTGCGCAGTCTTCAGGAATCTGTTTTATTTCGAAACCGAAACCAAGTCTGGCATTGAGCAACCCGCTTTATTGGAAACTACTATTATATTATTGATACTAATGTAACTGCAATAATACCGTACAACTAAAGAAATAACTTGTTCATCTTAAGTTTTTTTAAAACAAACTTAAATCTTTTGGGTATTTTTTCTGTCTAACACCGAAACTACCTCGTTTCGTGGGTCATATGCGCGTGTGCGTGTGTGTGCGTGCATGTGGACGCGTCCGCATGCGTGTTTGTGCTTGGGTGTGCGCGCGCCCGTACGTCTGTGTTTGTGCCTCTATGTGCGTGTGCAGTGTGTGCGCGTGCATGCATGCGCGCGCGTGAGTGGGTGAGTGCGCGCGCGCGAGCACGTGTCTTGGTGTGCACTCTATTGAACTGTACCAGTACTAAGGCTAATTGGATGTTCCTGGACACTGTGTTAAACACTAATTTATTTATTAGTATTATTATTAATATTGAAACAGTTTTTTCTGAACTCTACAATACACACTGGTTGATTGAATAATTGAGCTTCCTTTTTGTGGGTTATAATTTGTGACAGATGCCAATCGGTCACTTTCGCAAATAGTTCGAACATCCGTTGCTCTTTTAAATATCAAGCTTCGACGCCCGACCCGCTGTAATTGTCCTGAAATAGACTTCAGTTCGATTACCAGTTTTGACAAGTGTCCCAACCCGCCTACCAGTTCAGCTAGCAGTTTCACGTGCTCAACTGATACCATAATCACTTCAGCCGCCAGTTTGAGGACTTCCTATTTTTCACTTTGTCCATTTTGTTTTTCATTTCAGCAGTTTCGACAGTTAAGCTGCCGGCTTGGCGAGTTCCCTTTTTCAGTTTGTCTGTTTTGATCTCCATTTTTCCTGGTTTCAGAAGCTTGATTTACAACTTGGTCAGTTCAATAACAGTGCGTAAAGTTTTAATTCTGCTGTACCCAGCTAAGATTCATATATAGCTGTTTTGTTCTCAATAGAGCAGCCTTGGCAGGCGTTGTCGGATGAAGTCGCAAAAGGCTTAACGGCGCCGCTGTGTTTACCACTTGCGTTTGTGTACAACCGACTGAGACAAGAGCGGTTTTGACGCCTCTTGTGACGGGTTACGCCTGTCTAAGCTGCACATCCAAGCTGTCTTTTGATTTGTCCGTTTGGTGGAAAATTCATAAAAACAGTTTTAAAATAACGAGCATTGTGTTGACCCGTCTTCATCTCCCTGTGTTTGTGAGTGCGTGGGAAGCTCGTCGAACCATTTCCCCAATCGTTAGGGCCATTTTGGGGGATGGATTAGCCCAGGCTCAGCCGAACGCTCGGGGCCTTGCCAGTCTGGCTAGCGTCAGCCGCTTCAGGGGAAGCTCCACTAAACAATCCTTTTGACCTGTACCTGCGGCTGGCGCCAAAGCGGCGGAACGCGACAATCTGTGTTTCGGGCCTTCCGGGTGCTTATCCGTCAGGGTGGCAGGAGCGGGATTAAACGGCGCCGGCTGTCTGCCGGGAAACAATGCAGGGATCGCCCAGCAGCCAATTTGCAGACTTTGGAAATGTTAATCGTCGTCCTGCCAGTCCCAAACGTTAAGCTCCCCTTTGGGGTAGAGTGCCTTCATGTGCGCTTCGCATAGAGTGATGCCAACTGCCTGTTTCCCTTTCCCACACCTCTTCTACCGCCATTTTGTGCCTCATTGTTTACCCGTGCGCCGGAAAGTGGCCTTTGTGTCCATTTTCCCCATCCGAGGGGAAAATGCTAATCCTCCCTCCGTGGGTTCCACAACGCTGCTCCGAACTTGTGAGATAAGGTGCTTGTTTCCGGGAGGGTTATAAGCCCCATGGATTATCGCCGAGAACCAAAATGGCTGCTGGTTTGTCGGCGAGCGGTATTACAAAGGGCGGCATCACCTAGCAAAGAGCACATGAAGGCTCACTACTTTGGGGAAGAGCTCCGCTGGTCCGATTGCCGCCGGTCGCTTCAGGAGAAGCGCCGCCCACGGAATTTTCCTCTCCCTCAGGTTTCCGCAAAACCCCGACCGTTCGAGGGACGGTCGTCTTCGATCAGATATTTCGCTATGGAATATTAAGTTTTCCCGATCTGTTTCCCCGACTGACACTGGCTGGGACGTTGTTCGTGAGAAACGTTGGACGCCAGTGAGATGGCCACCCTACCAGAGAAACGAGGCTGGGCGTCGAGACCTAACAACATGCATAACTTGTTTTTTCAAGAAACTTGCGCAAGCACAAGTGACTATATTACATAATTTGCAAACTATCTTATCCTTGCATTTTTAAATGCTCCAGACAAAAATACGCGAGATATAGTTACGAATCCGTGCTTCTACGTTTTTAATCAAATCACTGCCAAAAACTGATCCCGTTTTTTTTTTGCAGAAAATATCGATGGGCCTGGGGATATACCACCGAATAAAAAGGAAGTTAAAAATGATTTAGAAATTGATAGTCAAAATTGAAACTTGGCCAGATATTTTTTTTTCGTTAAATGGATTACTTTTTTCGATACTTTACATTGCATTAAAATTACTTTTTTTAATTAAAAATGCACTGCCCATGTCGACTAAGAGGTATATTTCCATATAAGGCTTACTATGGAAAAAGGTCCCCGTAGAAAGAACAACATATAGCCATATACGGCCAAATATGGAAGAAGCACGCCATATAAGGGGCCATATATCGCCATATATGGCAACAATTGACACCATATAGGGTCATTCCGTGCCAAACGTCCCAGACATTGCGCTCGACCCCTTCCGATTTCTAAAAAAAATTCATGGCCTTTTGCCCCAATGTCCGTAGCCATGCCCTGAAATATTTCTGGCGAAAAAACTTTTTGATGACGTGAGCGCGGTTTGAACTTTTAAAAACAGCGTGAAACTAGGCTTCACTCAATAATTGATGAAAAATCAGCTTTTTAGTGAAACACCTAGCAATATTTTTTCTTATATTTGCATGGCTTTCGACTTACAATGTGGTTAAGCTTGTGGAGTTTTGTTTAACTTAATTATTTTTTAAAAAACAAAAAGAATTGAAACTTTTAGCATTTTGTTATTTTATTAAAAAATATCTAACTGCTGCCGGGACTCAATATAACTTTTTACCGGCTGCCCTCCAGGTATATAATCTATAAAAATAGTTTAAAACCGCTCAATAAAATGTTTCGCAGTAAACAAAAATCCTGAAGTTGCTAAAAAGTGCGTTTTGACGCATAAACAGCTGTTTATTTCACCCTGAGGTGGTCGAAGTAAAAATACAAAATATGGTGGGTTTGGAAGTACAATCGATAATCTTTTGATTCTGAAAGTTTAATCAAAGTAATTTTTGTTTAAAGCGAGAAAACAATCTTTGAAGTTGAGCTCTCGCACCACTACCCGGCGTCGCTTTTCTTAACGCCTCTTCGCCGCACGGCACGCCACCTGCGACGATAGCTGACGCGATTAGGTCCAAAGAAAGAACGGAGTTTTCTGCCGCTTCCCCTTGCCCGTCTTTCCGGCTGCAAGGGAAGAAACGGCGGGTATCGTGTAATAATCGTTGGTGCCGCCAGCGCTGGTGTCCTTTCTACCCGAGGGCGGCTCGAAACGCGATGCCTAATACGGGCGCATCAGTTGACGTGGACTTCTCCTAAAAGGGAAACGCGATAATATCGCCGCGAAATCTAGCTGTCACGCATACTGCGGTGAAAAGCGGAACTATTCAGCGACGCAGAATTTGCCGTTTCAAAGCCGATTTAAACACAAACGAGGCGTGAGCCTCCAACTGCGCCCATTCGTTAACACCACATCGCATCGTCGTATGAGATTGCCCGTTCACGGGACTTTTGTGTTGCTGTCTACATCTGTCCTGACGTCGAGAAGAGAGAGTGATTGCGATGTGTACGTAAGAAACAGCTAGCTTACTAGTGGATGCTCTTACCTGGCAGCACTAAGCATTTGCTGATATCAAGACAGTGGAAAGTCCACAGGAGGACACAGCCGCGCAAAACGGTCAAAATAGGAAAAGCCGTAAAGCAACAAGGGGACAACATATATGTTAATGAATATATTCATTATATATATATATAATGAATATATTCATTAACATATATATTGTCCCCTTGTCATATATTCCCCTATTTCCTCCCTTATAAGGCACTATATTGCCTCATATATTTCTTTAAATGAAAAGATATGGACGTATAGTAAATATGTCTGGCCCATATAAATGACGTTTTTGTAAGGGCTACTTCAGCAAAGAAACGCTTGGCAACAATGTACGACAAGCTGCAAACGCCCTGGTTGGAGTATATAGGTCCGCAGCTCGGCGAGCGGGTCGGGGTTAAGCCGGGATCCCACTTGCAAATCCGTGTTGTTTTACTCTACAGAAGCCAGCCGGCTGGTGCTCAAAGCGGGACCCCTAAAGCTTTTCAGCCAGGTTCTATCACTGCGACGTCATTTCCCAAGTTTCAAACTGAAAAAAAAGTAAAGACACTTCTGCTTTGCTTGTGCCTCGTGCGCCGCTCCCGCTCGTGCGCCGACTGCCACCGCCACTAGAGTACCTGCACATGCTCCACTTGCGAAGCGGAGTATCGCAAGGTTGCTCCCAGGCCGGCCTTGTTGGATGCAAGGACGCACTGCGGGAAGCGATCGTCGCTTGTGCAGGAGACCAGAAGGTTAGGATGGCGCGGCTGCGAGGCGGCGTGCTGCGGCGTGCGGTACAGAGAAGATATAATGCGCTGGCACGCCGCGCGTGCGCCGTCGTCCCGTAATTTGTCTTCTGTTTCTCTCTGTACCTTCAATAGAACGAAGTATCTGACGAAAACGTCGTTTCTTCGCAAGCCGTACGGCTGCTCGTTGTTGTCGGCTCCGAGGTGCCCGGACGTGCCGGTCGCGTATCACTCTGCAGAGCGCCGCAGACGCGACCAACGCGATGGTCCTACGTGTCGTCTGCCTCCCAGACTTGGGAAACCTGTTTTGAATCATCGCTCGCGATGTAAAACATCGCAATTATGCAGTACCCAGTTGCTACACATAATGTTCCAAGGTCAGGTTCCTTCCAGTTCGTTCGATTTTAGCGTAGGATTTCACAAAGCGCGAGAAACATCCTCCACCCGAAACTCTGCACCTGCAAGGTCGCTTTCCCTCATGAAGGTTGGATCTAGCTCGGTGCATGAGACCGGTTCTCCGCCAATACGGAGTTGGCGGCACAAGAAAAAGGAACGCGATACTCTGGCTCTGCAAGCAGAGCCTACAGTTCCTCCAACCGTCACCGCTTATCAGCACCACCGGAGCTCAATGCCACTCACTGTGCGCCCGCTTTGGGTACTTTCTCTTGCCACCGGCGAAAATGGCCGCTCGGCAGGCCGTTCCAAACGGAGCGGGAACAAATATGGAGTATAGACGATCCCTACCGAGCCTCTACTTCCCGGCAAAACACTTGAGCGACTCAATCGCTGCCACCTAAACGGGAGCTTGGCGAATGACGAGGTTGATAATATGTTTAGATCTAAAAAAATAAACTCTCATACGCCATGACACTGGACATGAGCGTTGTTACACAACACACGGTGGTGACATTAAGCTACTGTCGGTACGGCGCACGCTCAGGTGCTCCACGGGACGCAAATCTGGTTTCCGCACACGCGCAGTGCCCAAAACCTGGTGTGGGTAAACGATGACTCGTGTGTAAACAGCGTGTAGGTCTATACCGCGCTTTAATGACACAACGCAGACAGTTGCTTTTAGGTCGATTATATTGTCGGACACGTAATTCGCTGAGTTCCTTCCGTAGAGCGATTGACTGTCCCGAGAGGTTGGCAGGAAAGCAGACGCTCCAGATTTTCTAAAGTGTATACTGTCTAGACCAATTTCGCTGGACGTGACGTGGTTCCGACCCTTTGGCACTTTAGACCTGGTTGGATGCCGGCAAGGGACCATGCTTCTTCTAGTGCAATGCAATCACCACTGAGACGTAAGAGGACGAGTGCTACGAAAAACCAACAACAAAAACAGCAACTGCAGAGGCATTTCGGTCTAAAGAAATAGAACGGCAGCTACAGCATGCTACAGAATGCAGTAAAGGAACTATTCTTCCGGCTGTTTCGTCTTGTTGTGCGCAGAAGCAAAGTGACCAACAACTCGTTTTCCTGTTGGGATGAGCCACCCTGCAATCAACGAAATAGACGTTTTGTTTTGCTATTTAGTTTATTATTATTGCTGTTCATGTTTGGTGTTCTATTAGATAAAAGGAGCTTGTCCAGATAGTGCTGAAAGAACTGGTGATGAATGTAGTGCCGCTCTTTTGTAAGTGGCACAACATCAATTGAACGAAAGCTTGCCTCCCAAAGATGATGTCTACATCGGGCACTAGGATTTGCGCTTTGACGATAGAGAACGGTTGTAAAAGGCGACCGTTTCTCGGGCAAAAAAATATTTAGGCTTTGGTTGGGAGTTTAACTTTCAAGATTATGATCGAAATGTGAAGCTTCTCTCAAATTTTGTTGTAATTTAACTGTATGTACATGGCAGTAAGAGCTTGAGCTTGCTGCATGCTCACTGCAGAAACATTCCCAGATGTCCTATTGCCCTGGCTGAAATTCTAAAAATTGTGATAGAAAGGAGGAGCAGCCCACAGATTATGTTGCAATTCAAATGTAATTAGCTGTGAGACCACGAGCTTGTTGCGTTCTGACATCAACAATATTCGCACACACTTATTATGCCCCTTTTTCTTAGAACAATGCAAACATTTATTGTTGGGTGCATTTTATGTTTTCAACAACTTCTCGGTACTCCGAGAACCTGTTAGTTGGAAAATGATTCTGCTCTGATTCAATGGTCACATCACTTATTTAGCACGAGGCCCGCAAACGATTTCCTATTAATATCAACAAGGAATTTATTCGTGGTTTCTGGAAATTAAATGACACGTTCTCTTCAAGCGCGAAGTTTACTTTCAGTCGACGGAAAATTGTGGAGGCTTCTACAAATACAATTTTTACGCATCCGAGGTCCGTATATCTAATAAAATATGCCCTTTAAAATTTACTAATTAAAAGATTGACCTAATCATTCATATAAACCCACGAAGCATAGAATGTGTCGTGCGTCTATCGTGCGCACGTTATCATTTGCTATGCTTGGTTGCGTGGAGCTTTGGGTGGAGTCCGATGCGCTGAATACACGACACTCTTGTGATCTCAGAGTTCATTAGAATAATCAAGACAAGTTTGAGTTCTTTTATGGGCAGAGTTTGTCACAACCATGTTTTCATTAAAGGTTTCTGTGGGTTCTGCAATCCCACAGAAAACTTTGATCTGCGAGTTGATTACAATAATCAAGACAAGTTTGAGTTCTTTTATGAGTAGAGTGTGTCACAAGCATGTTTTCATTAAAGTTTTTTGTGGGTTCTGTTTTTGGTACGTGTAGGGTCTCGAATTATTTGTGCTCTTAGATTTTAAGGAGCCCCTCGGTGTAACGAAAAAATTACGAGGGGAGGAAGATTATCGCGGCATATACTCTATAAATATACTTTTTTTATTCTGAAGTTCTAATGTCATAGGCCCGCTGCGCTATCCCTTGGCACGTCATGGTTAGGGTTCCGTGTTTTCGGATACATCCGAAAAAGAAAATTAAAAATACACTAGCCGGCAAGTATTTTGTCAAACCGAATTTATATAAAAAATTTCAAATTTAAAAGACGCTAAGGACGGTGTTTTACAAATACATTTTTTGAGAGCACAGGGATAGTGGTCCTGAGGAGAGGCCATTTAGTTTTCATTTTAAATCACGGACTACTGTCCACACGGGGTTGGCCTTTTAGCCTGTCAAGGTTCCCTCCGGACAACGGCCCATGATTGACACCCAAACGTTATCTACTTTGTTTTCGAATTTAAAATAGTGTGAACAGAGTGAAATAATCTTCCGAATTCATAAAAAAAGTGAATTTAACCGAGAAGAAACTCCGAGAATCATCGAATCTCCAACAAAAATAAAACACACCGAAAAAAAAAACACTCCGAATTTGAAGGGAAATAAACTCCGGAAGCACGGAATCCCGTGCGGAGCGCAGGTTTGTCTGCTTCTTTTGCCGGGGTTGTGGTGACGTCATAAAGACGCCGAGCTCTGATTGGCTCTTATTGAAGGATAGTGGGTAGACCTCAAGACAGCTTGCTTTGAGGTCTATCCACTATCCTTCAATCTGAACCAATCAGAGCGGCGTTCAGACGTCTCCACGACCCCTGCAAAAGAGCAGACAAACTTGCGCTCCTATAGCTCATGATTCACCCCCGTGATATCACGAGTCCACATGGGGAAGCAACCTTGCGTCTGGAACCAGCTTCGCGCGCCGACGGTCACCCGAGTACGAAGTATACACCAACTACAGTGGCTTAAAGGGGGTAGTGTAACGAACAAAACCGGAGAAGCGGCACAGCGTTGGAAGACGGCCGCGGGTGGCGCTGGCGCTTGCAGCACCGCCGTTCCGGCTATGGCTCCGGCTTGGCCGCTAGCCAGCTTGGCTCCGGCCAGTTCCGGCCGATTCGCAGCTGTGGACTACACTGTCGTCTGCTAGTTTCACATTTTGATTCACCTACGAACACAAACCATCTCCTTGGAAGTTCACTGGAAAGAAATAATTGCTTTTGAGGTATTCATATTAGTTTTGAAGCGTGTTAGGGTGCCTCTATCTGCCGGCCGATGGAGGCACCCTAACGGAGCTGCGGATCGAAGCGCCACCTACACCGTCTTCCAAGGAGCGGCTGTTCCCGATGCATGGTGGAAGCTGCGCGGTAACTACACTACCCCCTTTGAGCCACTGTAGACCAACTCAACTCACTGACTTCCAGGCCACCGTGGTGGCGCTGCTGAAGGTACTGCGCATGCGCAGACGCTTCCCTCCTCCCGCATTTGGTTTCTGCCCACGCGCAATGCCGACACCTGGTGAGGGGCAAAGCGGGCTCGTTTTTAATCACTGTGTTGGTGTATATGCTGGGCTAACTATCCCTCGCCGCCAGACGTCGCCTGCGGTCCGTACTCCGTTTCAACTCAAGTCCGATTGCTGGCGGCGCTACGATTCGATGAAGCCAATTAAGCAGCGCCAAAAGTGCAGTGCTTACTTATCATCATCATCCTTGTATGTTTGCTGTTACTGACATAATCAATCACGCACATTGAATGTCGCCGTGATCCTGGAGATTTTTTTCTGGCGTGGTTGGTTTTACCTTAAAACAGCCTCCCCACAAAAAAACAAAACAAAAGAAAAAAAAAACGAGCGGCGTGACTATTTACTCTTTGCAATGCTTGATCTGCTCAATCCTAATGTAACGTCGGCTGTGATCGGGTTAAAGTTTCACCAGGTTAGACTAAGTATGACTAGCCGCCGCCGACGATCGCCTGTGAACTGAGTATGCTGGGCTGAAGCGTGAGTCGCCGCCGACCATTGCCTGCGGACCAAGTGTAGCGAAGTGAGTGTCACTCGCCTTCGACGACGACCGCGGACTAAGCACCCTGGACTACTTGCGCATCGCTGCCAACGTTAACCTGCGGACTAAGTATGCTGGACCAAGTGTGACTTACCGCCGACGGTCGCCTGGGGGCTAAGTATGCTGGACGAGGTTCACTGGCGGCGGAGAGTCGCCCGCTACTGCGGGTGATCATCAGCAGCAAGTCAGACTTAGTTCAGTTGCTTGCACCCTCGTTCATCTCCTACCTGTGGCCACGAGCAAAGATGTCGGACTGCAGATCCC